>MPUH01001180.1:0-21949 GCA_001970955.1 Stentor coeruleus
ACCCTCCTAGTGGAAAAAAGCATAAAATCAAGCTGGAATAATAAATTATACTTAGAAGTGAGAGATATTCATATCAACATACCTGCGCAGATTTATTTAGTAATATATATTGTTAAACATTAGTTTAGACTAGGACTTGAATTTTCTCATTATATAGTGCTAAACAATATTATCAATTCACTTTATATATTAACGGCAATTATTATGGCTTTAAAATCTCCATTACTATTATTCATTTTTATATTGTGATTAAATAATATAAGCTAACAGAAATGCTTAACTTAAACTAAAATTTGACTTGAGTTTTCTGTTGTCCTCTGCATTTACACGAAGATCCTTTAGAGTAAAAATTGCTGCAATATCTGCACAAAGAATGATTATAAAAAGGATGTTGCTCATAGCAGAGCAAAGCACCTTGACATACAGAGCACTTCTGCATTCTAAATGAATAAACACAGTATTTGCATAATTGTTTACAGCAGTTTGAAGATAATTCAAAGTCTTTAATCTCATAAGACTGCTTACATGCTGCACAAAGCGAATTCAAAATGCTCATTCCTCTTTCCACTTGCAAACCGTAGTACTGAAATACTTGAAATACATTGTTTTTTTTCATAGCTTCATTAGCAAAGCACTTAGAAACCTCAGGATTAATTAAAGCATACTTAATGCATTTCAAGTTTGTTTGCCTTATCGCTGCAATCTGCCCAGCGAATATTATAAAAGCGGCAATATGGCATTTTGCTGCTTCTTCATTAGGGTATCCATATATGCCTGTTGATATTCCAGGAGAAATAATAGTGGCTAGTTTATGTTCATCTGCTAATTTGAATGAGTTGACCAGGGTGCTAACAAGAATATTTGAACTTTCACGAGAAGCATTTCCGATGGGCCCTACAGCTTGGATAATACCACTATAATAAGCACTAAGTTTTCCTGATTTTGTCAATGCAACATAGCCAGGCTTTATAGAACCTTTAGTTGCACAATAATTTCGGCATTCTTCTTCATATTCATCCCCTGCAAGATCTCTTACAATTTTGGCTAAGCCCCCTGAGTTTTCTAGTCTGTCATTTGCTGGGTTAACTAAGATATCAGCTTCTATATCAAAGATATTCCCTTCATAGATTTCTAAAGTGATTGAATTGAGCACAGCTGAAAGAATTTTTGAGACTGGGTAGGTTTCGCCCATGTTCTATAATTATAATTAGGATAATAATTCTAATATTAAAGATGGACTTAAGGTTTTTGCACTTATATTTTAGGTGTAATAAATTTATGTGCTAGATAGAGATTTGAAAAATGCACGGCTTGGTTAAATTGTTAATTTTCTATAGTACAATATTTAAAAAATGAGAGTTAATCATCATTTTATAGTGAATTTTATGATAAAATATTAACTTTGATAATAAATATAGGTATAAGCACGTGCTTTTTATATTCATATGATAAAGTTAATTTAAAAAAAATCTGAAATGTTTTAGAAAAATACTGTATAAAGAGAAATTTGAAAATTACTTGGATAATAAATCTTTAACGCAATTGAGAATTATGTAGTTTGATTATACGAGTGATAAACTATGATTTATGTTATAAGTATGCTTAAATTTTCATTCAAAATTCAATTAAGCTAACATATCCTCAAAAATTAATCCCATATACCTAATTTTCACTAAAAAATTCTCTACAATAATAATATAAATGGCCAAATTTTCATATGCAAAAACACAATTTATAACTAATCTTTAAAAAAATAAATCAAAAATTCTCACATACAAATTTATCATGTAATACATATATATTTTATTTTCCAAACACCCTTCCACATAATCATATTACTAACTGGCCAAAACATTGCTCAGCCAGTCAATCATTAAATTACTCCAAATTACACAACACTATCNTCCACATAATCATATTACTAACTGGCCAAAACATTGCTCAGCCAGTCAATCATTAAATTACTCCAAATTACACAACACTATCCCTCTCTTCCACATACAACATATTTTTCATCTCAGGGGCAAAATAGCAAATTGGTGCTTCAAGAGGGTCCCAATCCAACGGCAATAAAACTTCCTCTTTTCCATAAAAAACATGTGGGTTAACATGAAAAGGTATCCTAACAACAACAGGCCTCCTATTAAAAACCACATCATAAAACACTCTCATCTCCACAAAATACCTGCAACTTATCAAAGGTGTCAAATTGCTACTAGGATTCAATTCTTCACTAAACCCTTTTAACTCAACAGCATAATCAAAATCTTTTTCATATACTCTATTTGAATGAGAATTTATCCAAGCAGCTCTTTCTATTTTTGAAATGATTTTTGCACTATGAAAATTCCCTTTACGAGTTGATAATGTAATATCTGAAAATACTAAAGCTGTAACATGATTTACAGGAACTTGACATAATGAGTTATCTGGTTCAAGATTAAATTTAACTTCACTGTTTATAGAGCTATGCTCGGAATTTTTTATGTGGAGATGAAGTTTTGTTGTACCTCGACTGGTAAAACAGCAACTTGGGACTATTGAGGATATTTCCATTGATGAAGTTGGCTTTGATAGGCTATCACGATTTTTTATTGTTATGATACGGGAGTGCACTTGGCTTGTTTCTTTGTGGTTTGATAGAAGCTTAGCGGAAATGTGGTAGAAGATTTCAGCTTTGAGATAGTGGCCTGATGAGTCTTCGCCAGAAAAATTTAAAGTCGCTGGAGCATAAAATGGTACTTTAAAGCTGAAAGGGAAGATGTAATGACCTGGCTGAAGAGCATCCCAAGTTTGAAGAATTTCTTCTATATTAAAAACCTCAGAGCGCTCTTCTACCAAAGGAGCAACCTTTATTACTTTATCATAAACAATAACAGTCTCAACACTTTTTACAACAATTTTTAGTGAAGCTAGTGGTACATTTTTTATAATGTTTAAACATACCTCACCAGTCGCATTTTCACCAGATACATAGGAATAGCAATCTAAGACTATGAAAATGTAATTTTTTATAGGTCCTGATAAGTAATCATTGTCAAAGTGCGAAGTTGGGTATTTAATTTGCTCAGAATTTTGATTTGTATGCTTTTCCATTTATTTCGCCTAGTTGACTCTGTGACCTTTTTATGTAATATTATCCCTAAGTTAGGTGAAAAAAATAGTAAAGTGGTGAAGATTTTATAGGAATAATGAAAATATGCTAGAAATAGTATAATTAGAGGTTTTATGAGAGAAGAAGTTTGTGGTTTTAAGCCATTTTATTTTGTAGGAGATTAAGCTTTGGTAAAGAGTTTTTAATTATCACATAATTTAGATTGAAAGAATGCTTGGTCTTAGTTATTTTGAATTAATTTAATGATAAGGTAATTTGTGTATGGCGATAATTATTGATAAATTCTTGTGATTTTTTTTAGCTGTAATGACAAAACTTTTGATTTAAAGTTTATTTTGTATACTCAATTTTTAATGTAATAATATTAAGCCCAGCTATAGTATATTTTTTATATATATAAATAATGCAAAACAGGTTTTATGGAGTATAGGGAATTAATAGAAATACCTCCTTTTAGGCATTTATTTCTAAGTAAATTCTAGGTTTAAAAACTTATTAAATAATGTAATTATTTTATTTCTTTGAGTTGGCAAGCACAAAAAGAAAATTTATCAATTATTATCCTATAAAAAAGTTATTTTATTAGCAATTGAACTTAATAAATATCTCAAACTCCATCTTATCTCAAATAAATATCATTCTCATTAAATAAAATTGTGTCATAGATAAAATATTGTAAAAAATACAATCATAAATCAAAACACTATTAAAATCTAAATTAAACCCTTAAATCAATCTAAGTCCTTTACTATAAACATCTCGCATCTACAAAATTATACGAAAAATCATCATTAAAAATACTGCCCACATTAAAATTCTCTACAAATCCTATCCAATCCAAAAGCCTTCTTTAAATTTTTTACTATCATAAATTTAAGAAATATTTAAAAACTGCAACAATTTGCGTTTCCTATTTCTCAAGGCAGGGTCCATTGCTCCTCTCTTAATCTCACTGGCTGTATTTGCCATATCTCTAATCGCTTCATTACGTGAATTATCACATATCAAATAAAGCTGCCTAAGCACATCAGATTTCTGCCCAGAGAAATCTTCTAAAACATTACTTGTCCAATTAAAATTCTTCATATACATATCCAATATTTTCTTAGCTTTATTAACTTGTGGGGATACATTTGGAAACTCTTTCATATCCTGACAAGCACCTTCAATCCTTTTAAGTGCTTCTTCTCTTAATATTTTTTTCGATCCACATGAATTTGCTTTGTTTATTTCTTCAATTAAACTACTATCTAAAGATATATTCATACTTTTTCTATAGTTCCTTTTTTTTCTAGCATTATTTTTTGTTTTATCTAACAAAGGTGTGAATGAGACAATCCTTTCTGCTAATTGTGAAGAAGCTCTACCATTTCTATGGAATGATAAAGGCTTGCGGGATAAGTATAGAGCTGTTGGATTAAGAAAAATGTTTTCTTTGCCATACATTTTTTCGTGAGGATTTGGGAATTGGATTGATGGTGTGCATGGAATACGAAGTTTTATTGGCTTTGGGGATTCATCTGCGCTTTTAAGTCTTGAGAGGAAATTTTTATGTTCTGTTTCGTATATAGAATCGGTAATGCTGTAGGAAAAAGGAGTGGCTTTTGAATATATTGGAGGTTTTAGGGTTAAAGATGGAAGCAGAGTGTTTAGGTCAGTGGTTTTGGACTTGGACATATAGGCTAGATAAGTTCGAATTTATATAATGAGGATTTAAAAAGGAATAATTTATAAATTACATGAGAGCCAATTGTGAGAAAGAGCCTCATCACAGCTCAAACGGGTGATAGGATTTTTGTTTAGCAGGGCATTAACAAAGTCTCGAGCCGATTTCGAATACTTCGTCCATTCTGTATCATTAAAACTCACATCTTTTGTCTGAGTGATCTCCATTAACTCTTCTTTTGAGTAGCTGAAAAAAGGTAGCTTCCCAGTAAAGTAAGCATACGCAATGACTCCAACACTCCACAAATCAGCCTTCAACGAGTACATCCCAGCAAAAACCTCAGGCGCCGTATACCCTAAAGTCCCACATCTAAACTCTTTATTCTCATTAGGCAATATATATGTGGATAAGCCAAAATCAATAATCTTTACAAAAGTTTCCCCATTATCCTCATAAACCAAAATATTCTCAGGCTTTAAATCCCTATGCATAACCCCAAGTTTATGCAAATGAGACAAAGCTAGCAAAATTTTCTTTACAATATTTTTTATAATTTTTTCATTAGCATTTTCCCCTCTGATTTTTTTAAGTAATTCTCCACCTTTGACTAGTTCCATGACAATAATAATGTTTTTATGTGAATCAAAAATATCTTTGATTTTTATAATCCCTGGGTGATTAAAGTTGCTGAGGATTGAAATTTCTTTACGCATCATTTCTCTTTCTGCTTGATCAAGCATACGCTTGCTTATAAATTTTGCTGCAAATTTTTCTCCTGTAGTGATTTCTTGAGCTATATAAACTTCAGAGAATTTACCATGTCCGATTCTATCTTCGAGTTTGAAGAAGTCTTTGAATTTACGCATTCCTCCTGCCATTCGTATAGCTTCTGAGTATTGTTGGCGTATAAGAGTTGAAGAAAAATTGAAGGTTATCCTTTCATCGTATTGAGATGAATATATTAGGGATAAATTGCAATCCTTTTCTTTTGTTATGCATTTTTCTAGGAAAATCACGTCTTCTAAAGTGTTTTTTTCATTATGAAGGAGGAGGAAGCATTGTTTGATTTCAAGATAGCGTTTTAGCCATTTGCCATGAAATAATACTTTAACATTAACTCGATTTGATTTGCCTGATGATGACTGTGATATTGGATATTTGACTCTAGGGGTTTTTAAACGCATTGTGGCTTCGCTTTTCCATGCATCACTACGAAAACAATGTTTGATCCTTGGTATTAACCATTGCTGTGAAGTAAAAAAAATATAAAACTCATCCACAGTAAGATCTTTACCATTAGCAGAGAACTTTTCATAGATTGTATTGACGAAAGCTTCAGATACTTCTTTGGCCTTAAGTATAGTTTCATTGGCTGAGCCCAATGTACTTGTAGATGAGTTAAAAGGATTAAGTTTTATACTTTTGTTTTGGCTCAGAAAAGATCCTTGACTCGCATCAGCAGAATTCGTTTTAGTTATCCCTTGCAGACTAGCCACAACTTCTTGTATTAATGAATTGAACTAAGTAAATTTTACTGTTATTGAAAACTCTTCCTTGTCTATACACTGGTCATTTTTTAGATCACACAGCTTAAAAATCTCGTTGCAAATACCGTCATTATCATTTTTCGAGTATTTTTCCATAGCCCAAAAAAATTGATCTTCGTCTATATATCCGTCGCTATCATTGTCCAACATATCAAATAAGCGCTCTCCAAGTACACCCTTAATAAAAATTACAGGTAAAGGTATAAAAGTCAAAAATATGCTTTTTTCTAAGAGCTTTTTAGAGTTATTTCTGATGCATAGCTCTTTGAAAAGAAGCTTTAAAAATTCGACGTCTTTAATCGACACTAAGTTGATCTTACTACTTGGATATTTCAGATTAATTGGAGCTTGTGTTGCTGCCTTACTGTGAATTAACGCGATGCTCTTGCAAGAACCCATTTTAATATTATATACTGGTAATGATTACATTAAAATATTTAACTTTATTTTTGAAACCCATTTTTAAGCCTGTTTATTCAACATAACCTAATAAGTATAAAATAATATTTACTATTTATCAAGATATGTATATAGATCTTTATTCATCATATACTTTAATTGGTTAAAAACATAATACTAAACATTTGAATATGGGTGAATATTATGGTTTACATATGAATTATATATGGAAAAATGTGAATGAATACATCAAAATTTTTAGTTATATAAATTATTAGATTATATTTATATTGGGAAAAGCCCTTGAATTTTGATTATTTTTGATTAGTTTTATATAATAATTTTGATATGTACAAGCATAAATATATGCATTTTTTAAGTTATAATAACTAGCTGTAGATGATTAATAATAAAGCTTTACATAAAAATTATATGAATTCAAAAGTTATGCATTCTGATGTAAAATTGAAGTATTAACTATATTTTATAAAGATTTTTGGTGTTTTGTAGGAAATAGGAAGGATTCGGTTGTAAAAAAATTATCATGTTTAACAGATTTAGGCTTGGAATCAGAACTAGTTTTTAAGAAGAATTTTGAGATGATAGAATTCATGACAATTGTAAGGGGACTAAATTGATTTAATTTTGAATTAAACTATAATAAAAATACAAAGNTAGAATTCATGACAATTGTAAGGGGACTAAATTGATTTAATTTTGAATTAAACTATAATAAAAATACAAAGATGAAGCAATTTGGCGATCAGGAATTGTGAGCAAGTTGCGATAAAATAGTCAAGCGATAATTCCTAACTAATACTAATATATAAATATTATTTGCTTATAGAGTGGAGTAATGTTTTACATAATAACCCTTGCTAAAATTAATAATTCTATGTTTTGTTTAAATCAAATCAACCTTTGAAATACAAATAGTCTAGAAATTTCAATTAAAAACAAACTTATTCTATTGATTTATATTCAAAATTATTTTATAATTTCCAACATGTTTAGTTGTCACATATAATTTTATTATCGTCGTATCAACTGTATTATTAGTATTTTAGCAAGATATAAATATTTAAAATCATAATAAATATTAGCATTTTAATTAAAATTTCCTCAAAATAACATAAAGCCATCACATTCACGATTTGTTATAAACTTTTCCTATATAAAATACTAAAAACTTTTATAATCATCAAACTATATATAAATATCCTATTCATCAACCACAATTTTTTATACTTTATCTACGCTTTATAAAAAAGTATTTCCATATATTTTCCTCTATATATTTCAAACTTTCTAATTTAAATCCTAATAAGACCTTACTTATAAAAAGTCATTAAATAAGTATTATTTTCACTATAGCCTTTATAGAAATTTAATTAAAACTTTTCCAATATAAACCAAAGTGTAAATTCTTATAAAATATACCCAAGTTTACTATAACTTTATATGTCGATAAAAATCCCTATCTAAGATTTACCTAGTCAACATTTTTATATAAAAGTATTTCACTGATATGCAAGCTTCGGATTTTGTCTTTGCCTTGCGTCAAGTATCAGCGAAAAACACAGTAATGGTCTATGAAAATTTCAGTAGTATCAAACCTCTGCAGATTGAACCAGGCAAAATACTCAATAACAGATATGGTCAATTTCATCATGAAGCATTAATTAAAGATATTTCAAGTAAAGTTTTAGACCTGAAAGGGCAGAGCTTTATAAGATGTCTAAGCCCAACACCCGAATTATGGACTAAAGCTTTACATATGAGGACTCAAATATTATATAGGCCTGATATTTCAATGATAGTAGGATCACTAAATATAAAACCTGGGAGTATAGTCATTGAAGCTGGTACAGGAAGTGCTTCACTATCAATGGCTTTAATTCGTGCCTTAGTTCCATCAGGTAAACTTTTTACCTTTGAATTCAATGAAACCCGAGCCCAGCAAGCTAAAGATGAATTCGAAAGCTTAGGACTTTCCCCAAATGTTGTCAGTGAGCATCGTGACGTTATAGAAAAAGGTCTCAAACACGAAGGGTATACTTCAGTTAATGCCATCTTCTTAGACTTGCCAAACCCTTGGGAATTAGTCAAAGAAGCTTATGAAGTCCTAGCCCCTTCTGGCACTCTCTGCACATTTTCTCCATGCATCGAGCAAGTCCAAAGAAATTGCGAAGCCATGGAAAAGCACGGTTTTGGATACATTCGAACCATAGAAACCCTATCAAGGCCATTAACTATAAAAAAAACCGAACAAAAACTAGGAATCTATCATGACGCTCCTGAAGAAAGACTCCATACTGGGTATTTGACTTTTGCTCATAAATAATTAGTATCATTCTTATAATTATGGCTAAACAAGCAAGTATGGATGATGAAATTAAAGAACGCGATGAATTAACAGCTGTTATCATTGCTGATAGCTTTACACGTTCATTTTGGCCTATTACTAATGATATGCCAAAAGTTCTGATGCCAATGTGTAATATACCTCTTATTGAATATACTATTGAGCTTGTCATTCGTAATCATATCAAAAAAATAATTTTGTTTTGTTGTTCGCAAGCTCAAAAAATTGTTGAGTATATACAATTGCAGAAATATAGACAAGTATCGATACAATGTATTTGCAGACCTTCTTGTGCAAGTTTAGGAGATGTTATCAGGGAGCTTGATAGTAGAAAGTTCTTGAGGAATGATTTTTTGATTATCTTTGGGGATACTGTAGGAAATGCTAATTTGAAAGAAGCGATTGAACATCACAGGAATTTACGGAAAGCTGATAAAGAGTATATATTAACAGTAGTATTTTCTGAAGTCTCAATCGATAGCAGTCTGCGTATTGAAGAAGAGCAGTCTATAGTTATTCTCGAAGGACCACGAATTCTACAGTTCGATGGGATAATGAAGAAGCGTAAAATCACCCTCAACAGTAATGTGAAGTTTAAAGAACTTAAAGAGTTCGAGATCCGCAATGACCTTGTTGAATCAGGTGTGCTCATATGTTCTCCAGAGATCATGGAGTACTTTTCAGGAGAATTTGACTACCACAGTTTAAGAGACCATCTAATGAGAGATTTGCTAACATCAGAAATATACAGTGTGAAATGCTCAGCTTATGTCCTTCCGAAACACAGTTATCTGCATAGAGTCCAAGTGCCTAAAACATATGATGCAGTGTCTGTTGACATGATGAATCGTTGGCTTTACCCAATATGCTTAGATGCTAATCTTTTCCCTCCATCAACGCCATCAACTTATACCTCATCACGTAACAACTTATATAAAGAAACTGGAGTCCAAGTGTCAAGAACAGCGAAAATCGAGTCCCCAGCTGTGATCGGAGCTAAAACAGTAATACATGATGAAACAATCATATCAATGAGCTCTATAGGGAGAAACTGCATCATAGGCAGTGGCTGCAAAATTTCAGGCTCTTATATATGGAATGATGTGATCATAGGTAAAAACTGCCAAATCACCCACGCTCTAATTTGCAACGGGGTGACAATTGGTGATAACTGCGTTATAAACTCTGGTAGCATCATATCTACAAACATTAAACTGAAAAATTCCCTAATAATCGAAGAATTTAGCCGTATTTCTTTATACAAATACAACCAAGACGATGAAATCTATCAGCTCTGTAATGATGACTCAGAACTTGGTAAAGGTTATATTTATGATGTTCAACTAGAAAATAGTCTGCATGGAATTAATAAGCAACTTCTACGTAAACAAAGTATTGGCGCTGTAGTTATCAATATCTGCAATGCTGAAGCTGAAGACTCACCATTAAGCGACTCCTCTCCTTCTGATTCAGAAAATGAGAGAATCGATGATAATGACAAATTTATGCCTAAAGAAAGTAAAGTTTATTTAGAATTTATTGATGAAGTGAAGAATTTAGTTGCTGAAATGGTTGAAAGGGATGAAACTGTTGAGAGTATTCAGATTGAAGTGAATTCGATAAAATTCTCACAAAATAAAGACTTTATGGAATGCATTTCAGGTATACTTGCTGGGCTTATTGAGAGTTCAGGGCCTAAACTTAGTTTGCATTTTGAGAAGTGGACTGAGTTATTAGGAAAATATGCTTGTAGTGACTTAGAAAAAAAATTTATGCTTAAAGAATTGGAGAGGTTGATGACAGGGAGACCCGAACAGGGACAGTTTCATTTGGTTGTTAAGGAAATCTATTCTGCTGATGTTATTGATGGGGATTGCATTTTGACTTGGAATGAAGAATGCACTTCAGATGTATTTAAAGGACTTATGAAACAATTTGTGGAGTGGCTGGAAGAGGATGAGGAAGAGGAGGAGGATGAAGATTAAATAGAAATAAATAGATAAGGGATAGTTTGGATGAAGATAATAATTATGATTGCTAAACTTTTTAAAGAATTTCATTTTAAGATGGCATGATTTGTAGATCTCTTGGTGTTAGGGTATTAAGAATATAAAACTGACCTGAATTCTCTAATATTTATATAAAAAATACTTAAACCAATCTCTTCTCAATAAAACTATAAGCATTTAAACATTCTTTAATCCATCATTCTATCTTAAAAATCCTTAGCTATACTAACCTTTAAACTCTTCATCCCAATTGACATTAAAGCCTTCTTTAACTGGCCTAGGCTTAGGTATTTCATCATGTTTTTCAGCTTTCGTAATAACCTCATCCAATGGTTTATGATTTTTCAAAGCCATTTCCGCATCATGCAATATCGAAGGTAATATTGGGACATAAGGTGTTGGAAGTTCCCTTCTTAATATTTTTTCCCAATTAATCCCTATAAACCATGGATGAGATTTCAGATTATCAAAAGTCCCTCCAAGCCTTGCGGCAGGATTTTTACATAGCAATTGAGTGATTAAGTCTTTGATTTTGTCTTTATTATCAGCATTTGGAGGAAATAAAAACTTCCCTTGTTGCACCATCTCATATACTACATAAGGATCATTTTCTTCTTCACCAAAAGGTACTGCTGCATAAAGAAACTCATAAAGCATAATCCCTGCGCTCCAGTAGTCAGCACTTAAAGTATACCCATGACCTGTTATAATTTCAGGAGCCATATAATGAGGAGGAATTCCTACAATTGTATATGTTCGACCTTTGATTATCTTTGCTGCTCCAAAGTCAATGAGTTTCGGATACCCTTCATCATCAATCATAATATTCATTGGATGCAAATCTCTATATATAATATCCCTCTCATGTAAATGCTCAAGCATTAAGAATATACAAGCCGTATAAAACTTTGCATCAGCAACCGTCAAAACATCAAGTTTCCTTAGCACATCAAATAAGTTCATTCCCCTTATATACTCTAACAGAAAATATACTCTTTTATCATCCTTAAAAGTTTTAATAAGTTTTGATATTAGCATATGGTCAATCTGCAATAATATTTTCCTTTCTAATAATAGATTGTCTTCCATCTCATAAGCTCTAACTTTTTTTTTATTCACAGCTTTCAAAGCATATAAAGACTTTTTTTGTTTATGAATCACAAGAAACACATTACCAAAAGTCCCAGTTCCAATCTGATTAACCACATATAAATCGTGAATATTTATATTATCATCTTGCAATTCAATCCTTTTCATAAGGAGTTTTTTTAGTTTTTCATCTAATATTCTCATAAAATCAGACTTGTAAAGAACCCAACAGTTTACTTCGCCTTTAGCTTTTACTGTTGCTGAACGGAATTTATCGAAAAGTAAAGACCGTTCCCCGAAATAGTCGTCTTTGGTTATGTTACGAAGTATACGATTTGTGTCTTTGTCAATAACTTCGACTCGTCCAGATTTTATAAGGAAAAGGGATTCTCCAGGTTGGTTTTGGGCAAAAATTATGGCATCATTTTTGAAATTCTCAGTGCGTAAGGATTGGATTAAGCTTTCAAACTGCTCTTCACTCAGGTATCTGAAAAGAGGGATTTTTTTGAGAAGTTTTATGGCATCATTGTTTGTTGTAACTTTATGGTAGTCACCACCGATTGCCTCAAAAAAAGCTGAGTTTTTAATGAAAGCCAAGTGTACATCACCTTTAGCATAGTAGTCTTTTTGAAAAATATCATCAAAAGCTTGGATGGCTTCATCTAAACCTATTATGTCAAAGACTTTATAGACAATTTCCCCATCTTCTGATTGAAGTTCTCCTTTAATAAGGACAATTATATTATCACATTTTCTTATCCCTTCAGAAATTGCCTTTTCTCCTTCTTTTAGTTCTTGGATTTCTGAACAGTTGAGTAGTTTTTCAAATTGTGTCTTTGTAAGTTTTTTAAGATAAACATTTTTGTCAAAGGCTATGCGTTGAGAGTTTTTATGGACTATTAACTGAAGAGATGTTCCGAAAAGTTTTGTAAGCTCTGCACGACCAATTGTTAAGCATTTTGTATTTTCAACTGCTGTTATTGTCGCTGTACGGACTGAGTTATATAATAGGGCCTGTTCACCAAAATAATCACCTTTTTCCATTGTCTTTATATCTTTCTCTCCTTGACTACATATGACACTTCCTTGTTTTATTATATAAAGTAAATCGCCAGTTTCCCCTTCATTTACAATTACTTGTCCTGGGCTGTACATATTTGTCGCAATTGATGCAATAAGTGATTCTATTTGTGCATTATTCAATATTTTAAATACAGGGATACTTTCAATAAGCCCACGGTTTTCAGCATAGTTAAGAGCATTTATTTGCTCTAAAGTATTTCTAAAGGTTTTTCTATCAACACCCCATAAAGATGAGTTTTCTATGGTTCTTACCGTTGCTGATCTTGGCGTATCATGAAGTAATGCTAACTCTCCAAAGCTTTCTTGAGGACGTAAAACATTGACACGCTTTTCGTCAATTATTACTTCTAATTTTCCATGGGCAATGACAAAAAATGTTGACCCAACACTATTTTGTTCAAAAACAACTTCGCGAGGTTCTAAAATATAGTATTTCATATGGTTAATTACAGATTCCCTTTGCTCTTCAGTAAGGCTATTGAATATAAAATGCTTAGTTAAAGCAGCACTAATGAAGCTTATATCAGCTTTCGATTTAGATTTATCTTGGACAATAGCAAATTTAGCATCTGTAGGCTCTTTACAATCTGAGCTAAGTCTTGGATCTGGCATACTTTGTTTAATTTTTCTTGATAACTTAGCTTTAGCTTCTGATAAATCTAGCCCTTCATGGTTAGGAAGTACAGGAATTTTCGACTTTGATGTTGTACGCAAGCAACTACCCATAAGTATTATTATTGTAAATCATTTTTAGTTTTATTTAAAGTAACTCTTGAAGGTTATAAATTAAATAAAATATGGATATGGTCTTTATTATAAAGCTTGAAACTTTTATTATATGCATTTAAATTGTTAGAAAATAAAGTAGAAGATAAAGATTGAGAATAGAGTTGATATTTTCATTGTTTATGTTTGGATTTATGTATGACATAGAATGTTGGTAATTGATTTTTGATTATAAAAAGGTTTTGATAAAGAAGGGTTTTGCAATGATTGGATTTTTTTATTTTGGACGGATTAAATAATATTTAGAATAAGATGCTTAGGCGATATTATGATGCTTGTTGGGGTGATGATATAAAATTAGGTGACTTTTCAAATGCAAAAAGAGTTTTATTGGAGAATGATTATAATTAAGTGAGATATGATGATTAGAAAATATTGAGTGTAAATGGTATATTTTTTATGCAATATTTTGAATTAATTTGTTTTAAATGGTTAGGAAATATAATGCTATCATCTAAAACAAGTTCTGAGAATATTTAAGCTAAAATTTAATCCTATCTTATCCTACCTTGATCAATCATCATTCTTAAAAGTACTATAGCATCTGGGCAGAAATTTTCAGTTTGCGATCTTGTGAAAATTTCATCAGTACTCATAAGTTCAATCCATTGAACTTCCTCTGGTTGTAATACCAACTCTCCGTCCCAATACGTCAAAAAGCAGGCGCACCATACTGAGGTTTTCTCATCCTGATACAAATGATAAAAGCAAAACTCCACATTTTCAGGATTTATGCCGATTTCTTCTTGTAATTCCCTTCTAGCACTATCAAGAATACTTGGGTCACTCGCAGCAACAACCCCTCCAGTGCAAATATCATAAAATCCTGGGAAAACATCTTTTGTCGTAGTTCTTTTCTGTACGTAAAGCTTTCCTTCATTGTTTAAAACAAAAACAAATGTTGACCTATGTGTAAGATTTTTTTGCCTCATTTCCTTTCTTGCACAAGATCCTATAGGTTGATTATCTTTATCTACTAATAGAATTAGTTCTTCAGATGGATTGTAGGATTCTTGTGCTGGGGCAAATCTTACTTGGGTGTACATTTTTATTGTATAATAACTAAGTGATGTATGCTATTTATAATCTAAGGTTTATGATTATTTAAAGGATTTTTAAGTGAGAATATATAGGGAAAAGGCTTTTAGTTTAAGTTTTGGAGTATTGTTGTAATAATATAGACTTTGATTTGAGATTTATTTGATTTTTATTGAGTGCTCGAAGAAGATAAAATTAAATGGTTATTTTGTATAGATATCAAGAATATTAGTTATTAAATGGCAAATGCTTGAATATTAACTTTTTATAGCTTAGGAATTTTTATTTAGATACACTAGATATTTAAATTAAGATTTCATTACATAACTAAAATCACTCGTAACTAAATAGCATAAACACAAGCTTCACCTTAGGGCCTCAAAACTATGCTCAATACATATTCTCTTTCCAACCTATCATCACAAATTTCATATTCATCACGATATCTCATTTTTTATAATGAGCATCACTTCCAAATACAAAAAATTCCACTATATCATCCAGTATTCAAGCCTTTATTTATATCTCATATCCAAATCGCCATTTCCCTAACCTGAAATCTATGCATTTTTTGAACTTCTTTTTAAATCAATCTCTTCAAATTCCAACTTCTCAAAACAATTATTTTCTCCAACCATCTGCTCATACTAAAAACTTTTCACTTACTATCCTTATTTAAAAATCAGCTCAATCCCTATCTTCTAAACAACAACTAATGTAGAACTAAATTAATAAATTTCTATTTCTATTATATTGAGAAAGTGGATTTTTTCCAACAAAAAAGTATCAAAATCCAAGGCATACAAAAAAAAATATCAGAATGACCAAAGTTAAAGCATACCCGTCATATCAGTCATCTGAGAACTCGTCATCACTGAAAAAATATACACAACCAACAATGTACAAGGTAAAATTAAAATCCATAACAAGAAAATTTTACTAAGGCGCATATTTCAATTTTGGATAGAATTCTAGGGAAAGACTGAATAAGACAGGCTACTAGGGATACTGATAATGTGATTACCTTTACAATAGCAAGCATCTATTTTCGATTAAAATGATGAGAAAGCCTTATCAATAAAGGTGATGTTTAAGTACAATGCCTTTAGATATTTACCTATCTTGATCTTCGTATGAGAGTATAAAATCTTCATTTAAACTATAATTATAATGTTAAATACAAAAAACTGGTTTGGGTTTTATATAACGAAGGCTATAGGTTAAGAAATGGTTTAATTATTTGTCAAGTCAAGATTTAAGAAGATGTTGCTTTTATCATAAGGCTTTGTATTAGAGCTTGGGAGAAATGAAGAAAAGGATGGTTTTAATATACTGGATTCAGGGTCTTTGATGCTTTTGGATAGATAGGATTGCCGATAGACTTTACCTATCTCGACTTTGATTCGACTTTGCCAGAGTTTTTTTTTCATTTGCTTTGCCTCGTTTTCTTGACTAAACTCAATTGACTTGCAAGTTTTGTCTAAACTATTTGAAATCATTATCTGGGGACAGTTTATATGAACTAAGCTGTGCTCAGCTAGTTTATTTTTTATAGGCATGGTTCTGTTAAAGTTATTGAGCATTTCGAGTTTCTTTTTTTTCTCTATGCGTTTGCGAAGAATACGAGTTGTAGGCTTTTTTCTAAATAAAGATAGAAGCTGTAAGGATTGGATTCGGGATTGAAGTAGTTTTTTTTCAGCTTTGTACTCAGCTCGCTGATTGAATTTCTCGTTTTTAAAGCTTTCTAATTTCAAAGGTTGTTCCTTTAATAGGTGAATTTTTTTCTTTATGTTCGGATATTCTGCGCTTAAGTCCTTAACACCAGTCTGAAGGGATGATAAGTCATTAAGTAATCGATTCACATTATACAGATGATTCATAAAACTATGAATTTCAGTTTGTAATATTTATATATTTTAGATATTAATCTAAAACATAAATTAGCAAGTGTAAATGTAAAGCTTGATAATCATGATCTTACAGTATTTTTCGGTTGTATGATAATCATGTTATTTAGTTGGGAAACTGAAGTTAGTAAAAATTTTCCAGTAGGGCTGCCTTATAAAAATTATTACGATTGGAAAATTGTATTGCAGATTCCTTATATATAAGCAAATTATTCTTAGGGATCTATATTGCAGTAAATTTGAAATTTTAATTACTAAGAGATATGACTATAGTAATAAAGGTTTTAGAAATTAAACTAAGCTTCTAGTCTTAGAGTAGTGTTTTGATAGAAAAATTTCAGTAAAATTTGATGAGAATTAATATAGAATAGTGAATGCTGAATGAAAATTTTCATCACAAAAATATACTATAAAGAAGAAAATTAGCAAGGGATAGACNATTAAACTAAGCTTCTAGTCTTAGAGTAGTGTTTTGATAGAAAAATTTCAGTAAAATTTGATGAGAATTAATATAGAATAGTCAAGCGATAATTCTTAACTAATGGCAATTAATATGCTTGGTTATCATATTGAAAATCTCTAGAAAATTATTGCTTCAATTTAGTCAGCACTTGCTTTGCCTTATTATATTGCTTCCTATTTTGTTTTTTACCCATGATTTCAATCTTCCAATGCTTCTTGCCTAGCCGCTATATATTTTTTTCTCTTTTTTAGAACTTAAGTGAGTCCATGAAAATAATTACAATAAATACTTTAGGAATTAAAATTGATAATCAATGTTTAGTTAAATAGCTTATATATAATTTGAGAAAAAAATACTAGATTTCTAGCTAGAATAATCTATACATATTTTATAGATAATAAAAAAAAGCTTATATACAATTACTGAATCCTCAGTATCTTGTTTTTTCACGACAAGAACTTTTTATTAAATTTCAGTCAAAAATTATATTCTTATAGTGTTGCATAATAATGATGCAATATACTTAAAATTATAGTAAATATTATACATAAACTATATAAAATATTTTATTTATGTAGTCTTAACTTACATCAGTTATTTATGATAGAATGGCATATTGCATTATTCATATAAATTGTGTCTGATATCATGCTTTACAGTTCTTAAACTTACTATATGTCTATTTATGTATTTATTTTATATAGATTACTTGCTAATCATTTAAGACATTTTTTTGTTTGCATACATTAAGGGCTCTATTTAGTTTAATGTAGATTCTTTAATACTAAATTTCTCAATAATTTCTTCTGATATATTAAGTAGCATATTTTTACAATCTACGCTACTTCTTTCTGGATTCGATATAGATTGATAAAAATTACACAAATACTGCAATTCAGGAGTATTTTTAACAAACTACTATATTTTTAAAATATAATTTCAAAGTCGTTTTTCTTGAGACATCTTAAGAAGGGACTTTATCTTGACAATATTGTCAAGTCTTTTAGTAATGAATTTTTTCTCTTCGTATTCTACGAACGAATGCCCGTGTTTTAAAGAGTGGCCCTTTGAAAAGCATTCCTGGCAGAAACGTTTGTTGGGACATAAAGGACAGAATCCACTTGCATCATTTAAACAATCGGCACATAGAATTTCTACGTATTCTTTTATCCCATTAAAACTAAACGAAAGACTAGAGTTTGATGAATAATCTACTCCATCGCTTGGAGGAAAAAATACCTGACTGATTTGTGCTACGCTTTCATCACAGACAAAACTTTGCTCTTTTTTAGGTATTTTTTCAACCTCATTTTCGGGAATTATTTTTACATCCTTGGTAAAGTCATAAGACGAAGTCTGTTTATGAATATTATCGGATTGATTCTGAATCCTATGACTACAGCATGAAGGTAATATTTTTTCAAGCCAATTAATCATTTTTATCCATTAAGATGCTAAAATCTTATTTCTTGTATATATATTTTGTTATTAGATATATGAATTATAGTTTGCTATGATTTATATTTTAAAGCAAGATAGAGTCAATATATATCATATTTAAGATAGTAAATTTATTTTTATTTTGTGTTGATACGGAGATAATTTTTTTGCAATTTAGCTTAATTTTATATTGAGATTTTTTCTTTGGAGAATATATGAATGCAATAGCCCTAATTTCTTTATCAGCTTTTTGAATTGTTATTATGTAATTTAGAAGCAATTATTTTTTATGATTGCATATGATTTTTATAATATCTAATAATGTTTTTTAATTGTTACAACAGATTTTACTTTTACTCCCAAAACTTAAAAAATCAATTGATATCTCACTATAAATAAATATATTTTATTGTTATGCTATAAAAAGCTTGTAGTATATCGAATATGCACTCTGAATTTAAAAAAAAAAAAATATTTTATCTAATCGACCCTATCAAAATTCGCAATATGTCTTATAAATCTGTGTAATCAATTACATATTTTATACCCATATTATTTCTAAAATGCTAAACATTTAAAATATCATCAGTTCATGTGAGAAAAGATTGCGCCTACTCGTAAATTTATATATACATCAATATTTTATACCTAAACTGTTATTATAATCAAAATCTAAGTCATTCAATCAAATTTTAAATTGCATAGAAGAGTTTCTTTGCCATAAAACTTATATAAAACCTAACAAGAAAAGCTATAAAATCCTTATTATAATATTTAAATTATAAAATTAAAATTCCATTTCCCAAATCTTCCTATCTAAAATTGACACCGAAAAAAATCTCTTTATCCATCTCCTTATTTCCTTTCAATCTTTTCACCTTCAAAACAAATCGCTATACCTTCATTCAATCCTATACCCAATCTTCAAAACTATCATTTCCTAAGAAGAAAAAAAAATTTACACCTTAAATCATAAATCTCTAATAAATGGAAGGAGTCCAAGCATCTAGGCCAAAAACAAAAGAAAAAGCTAAGCATAAATCTCGTAAAAATCAGTTATCCCTAGACGAAGATAAATTAAAAACTTCCAATACAAAACTTTCTTTAACATCAGCTTCAAAAAGCCGTCTTTCAACAGAATCTGAGCTTAAACTTCATGATAGTATGACTGAGTCAATGGTTGGGTCAATAAGTGAAGGTATAGGATCAATGATTGCCCAAAAGCTTCCAGGTGCATCTCCACAGTTTTCTAAGCCCCCAATGTCTAAAGAGCAAGAATTGAATCATGCATTATGGGAAGCAGCGATGACTAATAATCCTGATGCTGTAAGGGATTTATTAAGTTTAGCTTTGGTAGAAGATATTGGTGCTGATGCTAATTCAAAAGATTTCCATAATGTTACAGCCTTGCATATTGCTGCTAGTGAAGGTTATGTTGGGGTATGTGAAGCCTTGCTTGATTATGGGAATGGTACTGATTTAAATCCCAGGAATGTACTTGAAAGAACTCCTTTGCATTTATCTTGTATAAGAGGCCATTTAGAAGTTTCTCAACTTCTTGTTCGTTCTGGGGCTGACTACAACGTCCAAGATTTTGAAGGCAATACTCCATTACACTTAGCTGTTGAGCAGGGATACATCCATCTAATAACTTGGCTTCTAACAAAAAACCCTGAAATTCTTATCACAAATAAAAACAACAAAAATCCTTTGCAATGCACAAACAACCCTGAAATAATCAACATTCTTAAAGAATACTGTAAAAGAAACTCACTTGATTTGCCGAGCTCAGGAAGGTCATCTATAGGAAAAGGACAAGAAAAATATAGAGCTGAGCCTAGAAGGATACAAATAAATGATGTTTCTTTTTTTCAAGAAAAAAAAGAAGGACGAGTTGGGCCAATGGACTTTGAAATTCTGCAAATATTAGGTAAAGGGAGTTTTGGTGAAGTGTTTTTAGTTCAAAAAAGAGAAAGCAAACAGTTATATGCTATGAAAGTGCTAAGGAAAAGTAAAGTTATGGCACAAAATCTGATTAAATATGCTAAGACTGAAAGGAATGTATTGAGTTATATTAAGCATCCATTTATTGTTTCATTGAATTATGCTTTTCAAACACCAGAGAAATTGTTTTTGATATTAGATTATTGTCCTGGAGGTGATCTTGGGTTCCAGATTTTGCGAGAAAAAAAGTTTGATGAAGCAAGAGCAAAAATTTATGCATGTGAAATTTTGTTAGCTTTAGAGGAATTACATAAGCGGGATATTATTTTTCGTGACTTAAAGCCTGATAATATTGTCTTAGATGATGAAGGCCATGCTATGCTAACAGATTTCGGGTTGAGCAAAGAAGGAATTTACGGAAATTTCATGGCAAAAAGTTTTTGTGGTTCCTTAGCCTACTTAGCTCCAGAAATGATCAAAAGACAAGGTCATGGCAAAGCAGTGGACTGGTACTTACTCGGTGTTCTTCTCTATGAAATGATAACCGGCATGCCACCATATTTTTCTTCAAGCCGCGACCAACTCTATCAAAACATTCAATCTGGCAAACTTAAATTACCAAATTCCATATCTTCAGAGACAAAAAGTTTATTAAAAGAAGTAAGTTCTATATAGCTTATGGATAGAGATCCTATAAAAAGACTTGGAGCTCGTCGAGATGCGGAGGAAGTCAAAGAACACAGATTTTTTAATGGGATTGTATGGGACTCAGTACTTAGAAGAGAACTTAAACCTCCAATACCAACTAGACCAATATTAATGCCAGTGTATATTCCGTTAGAAAAAATATATGGTGACCTTACAAAGACTGTTGATGAAACGAATAATGTCCCTGGGTGGACTTTTATATCAAATGAATAATTTATATGCTAAAATTTTATAGCTGTATTTTGAGATTTATATTTTAGTGAGGTAGGTTTAATGCTTGGGGTATAATGAAATTGGATAAATTAAAATATTTCTCTCTTATAGAACATATTTTGATTGTACTATAATGTATCAATTAATAGTGGTGTTTCTTTTTATACTAATAGTTTG
>MPUH01001181.1:0-21884 GCA_001970955.1 Stentor coeruleus
TTATTATATGCCTGAGGTACATTATTATATGCCTGAGATACATTATTATATGCCTGAGATACACTATTATATGGCTGGCCTATGTTATTATATCCCAAACATATATTATTTGCTGATTGATATCCACTATCCGCAGGTTGATATAAAATATTAGCAGGTTGGAGAATCTGTAAAGTATTTTGTTTTTGACATGTATTTTGTGAGTTAATACTCTGCAAATAATCCTTAAGTTCTTTGAAAGAATATCTTTGTTCCTTGTCAAAGCTCATCATTTTTTTAAGTATGTTTTTAAATACAAATGAATACCCTAGTCCATTAATCTTCAAAGTAACTTTTTTTTCTAAATCACTCAATTGTATCATATCAGAGTTATCTTTTAATGTAGCCATATACAAAAAAGTTAATCCCAAAGAATACATATCAGACTTAAAAGGATTATGTTGAAAATTCTGTAAATCTCCCCCTTCTAAATGTTTAATAAAAGCAAGTCTTAATTCTGGGCTTAAATATAAAGGCGTTCCAGTAATTGACTTTGAAAATTCTCCAAAAATTTCTTTAGTACTTCCTAAATCCCCAACAATCAACCTAGAATTATCGTCTGACACGAAAATATTCTCAGGTTTTATATCACGATGAGCAACATTTTTAGATTCAAGTAAGACAAATACTTCTACAATTTGAGTAAGATATGTCAAAAGTTCAGCTTCAGTCCAATAGTTGTTTGGAAGTCTTGAGTTTATAAGATTTTTGAGGTCTCCATTAGGGAAATATTCCATAACAACCCTGACAAAGATTTTTTTTTCAGTTTTGGACAGATCACTATTAAGAATTTTTATTATGTCAGGTACATCTTTGAAGCGCATCATATTGTAGGTTTCTTGAAGTAAACCATTAGCTTCATTGATTGAATTGCAATATAAGATTTTTATACAAATGCGTTGTTTTGTTGAGTTTAGGTAACCATTGTAGACATCAACTTTATCCACTTGTTGATATAAAAGAGACCCATAAACAACATCATCCATAATAAATTATTATATAAAAAACTATTTGATTTATATAAAACTAGAATTTTACTTAAGATTTTGGGTTTATTTACATTAATCCCTTCCTCTAATCCATGGATGATTCAACCCATCCTCAGCACTAAATCTCATTTCAGGGTCCCATTCTAAGCATTCTTTGATGAACTTTATGAACTTTGTATCACATCCATCAAGGATCTCTTCAAGACTTTTATTATCTTCAAAGGTCATATTTTGATCATTTTTACCTACAAATTGATATTCTTCGTTAAAATATTCACTTCCAAGCCTACTGTTTTTAATCATATCATTTGGAGGCTGGCCTAATACTTCAATTTGTTTTTTAAGTAAATCCGCTTCTGATTCAGCAGGGAAAAGAGGTATTCCAATAGTACACTCGACCAATATACACCCAAGAGACCATAAGTCGATTTTTTCATTATAAACACCACCTAAAACTATTTCTGGAGCTCTATAATACCTACTTTGTACATAATCTCTAAGTTTCTCATATTGAAAACATGCTGAACCAAAATCAATTAACTTAATCGAGCTTTTCCCTTCATATTTAAAAAGTATGTTTTCTGGTTTAAGGTCGCAATGAATAACTCCAAGTGAATGGATAAGTTTTAAAGTTATAAGTAACTGCACGGCAATACGTTTGACGATGTTTTTGTTCATTCCCGAGAAGTTATGTTTTTCTAAAAACTCATATAAACTTATAGAAAGAAGCTCAAATACAATACAAAGATGTCCACGGAACTCGAAATTTGCGTACTTTTTAACTATAGAACCAGTACTGTCGGTGTCGTCTAAGTCTGTGAGAAGTTTGATTTCTGATAAACCGGACTGAGTGAAACGATTTTTATTTTTGAGGATTTTAATAGCTACGTTTTCTTGGTATTTATGATCCAAGCACTCGTAGACTTGCCCAAAAGCCCCTTTTCCTATTAGTTTTATAATTTCATAGCGATAGGCTAGATGATCACCTACTAAACCCATATAATCCCCTTCATCATCAGTAAAAGCTCCACTAGCTTTGACACAATTTTGCCCGATATAATAAATTTTATCATATAGAATGATTTCATCGTGTTCATAGATTGAAAGATCATTAAAACTTTCTTGTAAAATACTCTCACAAGTTTTATATGACCCTTCGGTAGTATCCGGGTGGCTTCGAGGATTACTAGTAGCTCTAGGAGAATATTGAGATTTATACCGAGGAGAACAACTTCCATGAGATGAAGACCCTGTACTAGATGTTTTTCGCTGGCTGAAGTTTAAATGTTCGCTTCTCATTTTTTATTAATTCTTAGATAATCCTAACTATAATTTTTTTTTGAGGATAATGACTTGTGAGGATGATTTTTGCATTTGATAAATATTTTATGTGATGTTTGAAGATGAGAAGTTAGGAAAAGATGTGGAGGATTGGATTTTTTTTTTTGGAAATAACGATTTTAGAGATTTTAACTAAGGGTTAGGTTATTCGTAAAGAGATAATGGGAGGTCAAGGCCTTTGAAACCACCAGCTAAAGCGAGCTTGCGGAGATTCAACAGTTGGGTAACTGGAGCTTTACGAGTTTGAGCCCATGGTTCAGCAGCCAATTTCTCATACCATGCCCAAAGACTTGAACAGTCAACTCCTTCTAAAACACTTGTCAGAAATTCTCTGTAAACATAAAATCTCTCAGCATGAGGTAGCAACATCAAATCAGCAAAAGTTAACTCATTTTTCCCAAGTATCTTATGCATAACATAATTGCCTCCTTCTACAAAGTCTGATATTTCCTTAAGAGAGCTTCTTATCTCAGCGACATCCTCTTCAGTAAACGAGGAGCCGTAAGTCAAATAAAAAGCTGAAGAAAATCTTCCAACCCTAAGTTTAATAAACACATCGATAATGCACTTGGCTACAGGGTCAACTTTTCCATCCTCTTGTCTTGGGTATAAACTAGGTCCAGGGAAAGAGTCGAAGTATTCACTAATATTCAAAGACTCAGTCAGTTTAAAGACCTGCCCATCTCTTGTCACTTTACAGCTTGGGACTTCACCAAGTGGATTGAGATCAAGAAACCAAGCTTCAGGATTTGCCAGTGAGACATGGATTATCTCTGCTGGGACAGACTTGAAAGCTGCTGTATATAAAGCTCTCTGGGCATAGGGACAAAGAGGATGAACTACAAGTTCAACTTTAGTGTCTGACATTTATTCACCATAATTTAAAGAGAAAAAATAGGGTATTAAAGTATGTATTTTTTTGGATAGGGGATATATAGTTTATTATGTTATTAGGATGATAAGATTTATAGATTAAGGTATATAATTAAAATATAAGTTATGGATAATTGCTCTGTCTATAAATAAATACTTTTATTAAGGTTTGAAGATTTGCTTATTAATAGTGTTAAGGGCTAATTTTCAAGAAGGAATATTTTATAATTTTTAATCTCTAAAAGTGCAGTATAGCATTTTACTACATAAAAAAATAACTACCTAATCCTCTTAAAAAACTCATCACATTTCTAACTCAAAACCCTCAGCTTATCACAATCAAAACCATTTCCCAAAAAATTATAAAATCTATCTCTAAAGCATTCAAAAAATGAAAATGAAAACCTCTAAAAATCCATCTCAAAACCCCAACCACCCCTTAAAAGTATAAAATCATATCTTATACAAAAACCCTTTTGATTTTATCTACAAACGCGAAGACTTGATCTAAAACTTCTTTTCATGTTCTATTTCGCAGAATAATAATTTTAAATATGTCGTCGAATGAGTCTGAGAGCTCAGTAATCTATGATGACACTAAAGAAAGTGCGAAAGACTATCGACCAGGTGGTTATCACCCAGTAGAGCTCGGGGACATGTTCTTAAACCGATACGTGGTTGTGCAAAAACTTGGTTGGGGTCATTTCTCTACAGTCTGGCTATGCAAAGACACATCCCACGGAACATACGTGGCTATGAAAGTTCAAAAATCAGCTCCAAACTACACTGAAGCGGCCTTAGACGAAATTGACCTCTTATTAAAAATCTCCCAAAACTACAAAGAGCCTTTATGGGTACAAGCAGTGAAACAATATCATAAAGAAGATCATGATCAAATACAAAAACATGGGGTAAGTATAAATCATTGTTATGTTGTTCAATTGCTTAATACATTCAGTCATACTGGGATAAATGGTACACATATTTGTCTTGTATTTGAAGTATTAGGAGTGAATTTATTAGAGATCATTAAGTTTTATCAATATCAAGGAATACCAATTAACTTATGTAAAAGTATTAGCAAACAAGTACTTATAGGATTAGATTATCTACATCGTATTTGTGGGATTATTCATACTGACCTGAAACCTGAAAATGTTATTGTTCAATTGACTCAAGCTCAGGTTAAAGAATTGTTTACAAAAGGGAAAATCGAAACTAGAGACCCTTTGGCTGTGGTGGTCAAAGAGCCTAAAGTTGTGGTTGTCAAAGAAATTGATCCGGAAAAACAGAAGAAAATCGATAAGAAAAAAAGGTATAGGAAGAAAAAACAGGAACTGAAAAAGCTCAAGAAACTCGAGGCTGAGGAGCATCCTGAAGAAACTCAGCCAGTGCAAGAAAAGAAAAAAAAACGTAAAAATAAGAAAAAAGCTCAGAAAACTGGGGTTTCAGAGTTCAATACTGAAGAATCTTTGAACTCCACTGAGATTGACCCGAATTTACAAATAAAAATCGCTGATTTAGGAAATGCATGCTGGCTTGATCACCATTTCTCAACTGAAATTCAAACTCGCCAATATCGTTCACCTGAAGTTATTTTAGGTATAAGTTATAATCATACAGCTGATATCTGGAGTTTAGCTTGTATGCTTTTTGAACTTCTAACTGGAGACTTTCTTTTTGACCCAAGGTCTAATGATGGTATAGATAAAGATGAAGATCATTTAGCTCAAATGATAGAAACTCTTGGACTTATGCCACAAAAATGGGCTTTAAGTGGAATGTATTCTAAAAAGCTTCTTAATAGAAACGGGGAACTAAAAAGTGTAAGACAATTGAAAATTTGGCTTTTAAAAGATGTACTGATTGAAAAGTATAGGTTTAAAATAAATGAAGCTAATATGCTTAATGACTTTTTACAACCTATGTTGGTATTTAGACCTGAAAAAAGAATCACAGCAGATTTGTGTTTAGAACATCCTTGGTTAAATCCTGGGCAAAGTGATTTTAAAATGAGCGATGAAGTTTATCAGAATTATATTAATGAGGCTGAAGCTAAAAGACTGGAGACTATTGAAAGGTATGAAAGAGAAGGGTATGCTAGTAGTCCTGAAGTTCCACAAGAATTATCGGCTGATGAAGGCGACATTGAAGATAACAGCAGCTCAGGCAGCTGGTTTGAAGAAGAAGGGCGGAATGAGGTTCTAGTGATAGAGGAAGAGGATTATCACCAACACTTTAGACTTGATTAATTCAATCTTTGTATTGATTTTTCAACCTATCAGTATATTAAGCATGCTTTTTCTTATTATATGATGCTAAATTATACCTTTTTAGGTAGATTTTTTAGGCTAAAGCTATTAAAATCATCATTTTTAGATTTAAAGTATAAAAACACAGGGAAATTATTTATGTGTTGAAATTATAAAATATTTAAAGCTTTGAGTGTTGTATAATATTTTGTATGCATAGTTAAATATATATAAGCTAGGGACTTAGGAAATTTAAACTAATTTTTCTGTTGCCAAAATTGACGTAATTTTTATCAAAATACTTGTTTATAATATTAAATCCAATAACATGATGATACTTAATAACATTATCTAAAAAATCCTAATCAGTTTAGGAATTCCACCAAAGCTGAGTCTTGTATAAACATTATTTTATAATACCTTTGCCATTTAGTTTCTAATAAAAGTAAAATCATCAGAACCTACAAAAATCATATCATAAATCACTCATACTCATTATAACGATATTTTCCTAACCCTGAAATTCTTATCAGTACTATTAATCCTGAGCATATAATATTTTTTATCAGGATTAAATAAAAAGTAATATCGCAGCCAATCACAAACTCTTAGTCTAAAAAATAGTATTAAGATATCTTCTGACGTATAAATGGAGACTGAACAAGAGCATAAAATTAGCCAAGAAAAAAAAGAAAATCCTTTAAAGATCTGTTCTTGGCATGAACTAAATGAGCATGAGTTCATAAAAGACAATGAGTACATCCACCATGGATACAGGATGAATTTCAACTCATCTCGAAAAATCCTAAACAGTTTATTTATGATACATAACGAGACGGCAAATGTATGGAGTCATTTGCTTGGAGTATTTATATTTTTCTGTTTATTAGGATATACTATAGCCTGGCTTGGTATTCCAGGTAAGGTTTCAGAAATGCATATAATCGAAGACTTAAAAGAGACGATTATAAGTTCAGTCAATGATCTTGCCCATAATGCAGCAAGATATGAGAGTATAATCGAATCTCAGATGATTGAATTATATCAAGATGCTTATTATTTAGGCCATAAATTCGAAGAGAGGATTTTTAGCATGTATAATCGTCTGAGTTCAGCTAATGAAACTAATCAATTTAAACCACTAGTAAAAAAGCTGGAAAATATTATAGCGAAAATTGACTCACATGATTATGATTGGATTGATTTGTATAATGACAGATATAAGACTATAAATGGGGTTTCTCGCTGGCCAATATTTGTGTTTATAGCATCGGCTATGATTTGTCTTATGTGCTCAAGCATTTTCCATTTATTTAATGCCCACTCAAGTCAAATGAATAGGAATTTGTCTTCTTTAGATTATGCAGGGACATCAATACTTGTTGCAGGTTCATTTTATCCTACAATTTATTATCCTTTCTATTGTTATCCATGTATTTTTTATGTAGCTTATATTTTTTTATACCTTTCAGGGATATCTGTAGCCTCAGCTATTACTTTTGTTATATCTTTTATCCCTAGTTTTCAAGATCCTAGCATGCGATGGTTTAGAGGAATGCTTTTTGTTGTCCTTTCATTTCTTGGATTTGTCCCTTTGATTCATTTGTACTTTTTGTAAGAAATATTCAGACCTCAATCGAACATGTTTGCTAATGGAATGATATATTTTGCCCTTACGGGAATTTCATATCTTACTGGAGTAGCGATTTATATTTCTAGAGTTCCTGAGAGATTTTACCCTGGAAAGTTTGATTTTATTGGAAGTTCGCATAATATTTGGCATTTGTTTGTTCTCTCGGCTACGCTTTTCCATTATTTAGGATCTTTAGACGTGTATCATACACGTCAGTCACTTACATGCTTTTCTTAAAATAGACTAAATAGTTTGGATTAATGGTTTTTTTATAATTTATTGACCTGGTGTAAAGATAAGAGGATAGGATTTTATTTGTTTAAGGATTTAGTATGATATATAGGAGGTTATTGATTTAGAAAAAGAAAATATATGGAATTTAATTGGATATTAGGATTATAGGGTGATCATTTTATTATGGGTTTTAAGAGTATTTATTTAATTTTATGCAAATTCATAATAAAAACAAAAGCATTGTCCTCAATCCGCATCCTTTTCGATCCCTAAACTTATAACAATCAAAAGAATACTCTAAAAGCCCAATTCAATAAAATTCATCCACATTCAATTTCAACTGCCTACATATCATAATCTTTTCACTATTCCAATCCTCTAAATCAAGTATATTTCCCACATTAAAAATCTCTAACTCCTTTTTCATCATCACCAGCTCTAATCATTACCTCCTAATCCTCACTCCAAATCCAAAAAAAAAAAAATTACATAATCAAAATCCTACAAATTTCCTAAACTTATCAAAAAGTCTTATAATTCTCAAATTCTCCAAATCTTATTTAGTTTTCTATTAACCCTCCAACCTATACTTCTCCTCCATATCAAAGACCCAAACACTCATAAATATGGCAAATCTTAGCGCTAAAGGTTGGAGTTGGGGGGAATACCAACTAAACGAAAATCAACTTCAATTTCTCGTAGACAAAAAGTCATGTTTCAACATAAACTACAAAGACATAATAAATTGTTCAGTGCCTGGGAAAAATGAAATTGCCTTTGAGTTCCAACAAAATGATGCAACTGAGGATGATATCTTATGTGAAATGAGAATCTACCTTCCTGAAGCTGATTCTTGTGAAGCTCTAACAAAAGAAATTTCTGAAAGGTCTGAGTTTAGATCTTCATCAGTAGATGCTTTAGTCACTTTATATGATCTTCCTATGATAGTTCCTCGTGGTAAATATTCTTTGGATATGTTTCAGAATTTCATGAGACTTCATGGTAAGACTCACAATTATAAAATCATGTATAAAAATGTCACTAAGGCTTTTTTATTACCAAAACCTGATGGGATTCATATTGCTATGGTTATTGGTTTAGATACTCCTATAAGACAAGGAAATACAGTTTATCCTTTTGTGGTAATGCAATTTAGCAAAGATTCACAAGAAAGTGTGACATTTAATATGCCTGCCGAAGAGATTAAAAGGAATTTTGGTGATGAACTTACTCAGACTATTGAAGGGAAAAGCTTTGATGTTATGTCTAAATTACTTAAAGCTATGGTCAAAACAATGATTATTGTCCCTGGGAATTTTAAGAGCAAAAATGATAATAATGCTATAAAATGCTCGGTAAAAGCTAGTGAAGGGCATTTATATCCTTTACAGAAAAGCTTTATATTTATTAATAAACCTGTGATTTATATTAAATTTGAAGAAATTCGGTATATTGAATTTGCAAGAATTAGTGATGAAAGCATGGCGACAAATAGGTCATTTGATTTGAATGTCTGTACAAAAAATGGGAATTTTCAGTTTACAGGTGTAGATCGTGAAGAGTATCAGATTATGTTGGAGTTTTTGCAGAAAAAGAAAATACAGGTTAGGAATGTGGAGGAAGAACCTAAGGAAGCTGATAGCTCTGATGATAATATGGATGTTGATGAAGATGAAGATGATGAGGATGATGATAGTTTTAATGCTTCGGATTTAGATTAAGTAGTTTTATATGAGTTTTAAAAATAATTTTGGTTCAGAGGATTTTTTTATGGTAGGCTAAAGATTTGTAATTTGGAGAGTTTTATTTATTGTGACTGGTATTGAGAATTTGGTGAAGATTTATGGGAAGGTGGATTTAAATGTTTTGAAATAAGATTTTAGGATTTTTGAAGGTAATTTTAGAAAATTTTACTATTTGGATAAAGATTTTGAATTTTATTGTGAATATTTTTCAAAATGCACTCAAATACCTTTAGCAACAAAGCCAAGATTTACTTATATTTTTCATATAAAAATAGTTTAATTTTTTAGTCGATATTTAATCATTCCTTGCAAACTACTTTTATAATCTTAAATTACCTTAAAAATATAATTCAATTACCAAGCATACTCTTCAACTAAATAACCCTTTATCATATCATTCATTAAATCCAAAATTTCACATCTATACCACCTCCCATCTCACAAAAATCTCAAAAAAACCAATCTTAATTCAAAATATTTTCCATAAAAACACATCAAAATCCTAAAAAAAATTAAAATACTCATAATCCTAAATATACACCCATAAAAAATCTCACATCCCACTTCCAAATCAAAATATCTTAAAATAAACCCCATATCCAAATCAACCTCTCCAAAGTCTTAAAATAATATATTACTTACTTGCCCCAACTTACGTCTTCCTCCTTCCCGTGATAACTTTATGAATGGCTAGATTTTGCTGGCGGTTAACATCTTCCATATGATCCCTAACTTTTCTCATCTCTTCTTTAAGAATAATAAGTCTCTTTTGATTATTATTCCTATAATTCTTAACCTTATCAAGTTTTTGTTGAAGCCTTGTAAAAATTTCCATTTCCTTATCTTCATTCGGCACTTTATAATCTTCAGCCATTATATATAATTATAAAATATACTTTAGCTTATAAATAACTTTATCTAATTACTGGATTATGCACTTTTTACAAGATGCATGCCCTTCACGATTATGATTTTTATGCTTAGGGGCTTCTTCTTGTTCTTTATTATCAGCAGGCTTGATTTTTTCTTTTTCTTCATCAACATGTTTAACAATTTCATACATACTTGGGTATAAAGGTTCTTCTACTTCAACTGCTTTTTTTTGGTTTGATGAAGTAGCTCGTAAAGGATCATTTTCATTGGTTACTTGCTGGGTATCAGCGCTTTTTTCTTTATTCTTGTGACTTTTCTTATGTTTTTTTTCAGTTTTTTCTTGTTCTTGAACTTTGGTGCTGTCAGGAAAAGCCTGGACTGGATTTTCTTCTGGTTTAGGGATTTCAGTGTGCTTATCAGAATTTTTGCTATGGGCTTTTTCAGGCTTTTCGGATATGTCTATGATTTCCCCTTCTTTGATTTTAGGCAGATGGGAGTCTGGGATTTGGTATGGATCGTCGTCGTCCCATTCTATTTTCTTTTCAATGGCTACCTGCATAAATTATTATTTCACCATATCGAGTTAGTTACTGAAATTATGCTAGTTTCTAATGATTTATAAGCTTTTATAAGTAATCTGAGGTAATTTGCATATAAAATTGTATTGAATAATAGAGTTTGGTTTAGGAATATACAATGCTAGAGTAAGAAATGGCTATAAAGAGATGTTGAGAATTTTATTAGAGTTTTGGGTTTGATTAGATAAGAAGTTGATTTGTGATGAAGAAGTAAAAGAATTTGTTTGGGGAGATGTTGATATGATTAGTGAGGATAGATTTTTTTTAAGTAGAGAAAGTTAAGTTTGTTAAAGATTTTTTTTGAGAAAATATGCTTTGGGCTAAGAATAGATGATTTTTTGCAAGTGGGTGAATTTGATTGTTGCTTGTTTGGAAGGTAAATAGTAATATATATTATAAAGTTTGGAATATTATACTATAAAGGGTAATATTGAAAATGTTTTTTAGTTGAAGCTGTTGATAAGAATATAGATTAGGTTATGAGAGGATTTAAGTGATACTAATTATATTTAGAGGGATTTTTAAATATATTTCATATTTTACCTACACATATGAAAGAAATCAATATTTTGATCATAAAAAATTCCCAACTATTCAAATAAACAAAAATTTTGTTCCTACCAATAACCCTTGATTTAAAATAACCATATTATAAACTGTATATATTCACTTATTAAATACTCTATAAAATCAGCATAAATATATTTTTTTGTCCCATACATCTAAATCTTCCAACATCTTAATCCCAAATAAAATCTCGAAAATACCCCGAAAATTCATCATAAATCATCTTTCAAGCCCACCCAAAAAAACCTAATCCACAAAAAAAATACATAAAAAAACTATAAAAGGCATTCCAAGCCTAAAAAAACCCCCAATAAATCTCATCATTCCTAATATAAATATTAATAAATCTATGATCTTAGCATCTCAAACGTAGCTTTCATGCATTTCAAAGAATCTCTAAGTTTATCCAAATTTATATCATCATACAATTTAAAGATTCCGGCTTTGTTTATTTTATCGCAGCTTAGTCTATAAATCGATATTGCTGCATCATCAGAAATCTGGTTTTCCTCAAATGGGTTAACATCTCTAGTATCTGTGTCAATAGAACAGTCACTACATCCTTCAAAAGAACAATCTTCAGTGCAGATTGTGTGAGAAAGAGGGACAAATCCTATAAGTTCATGAGTATGCTTGCAGTCAGTAGTTGCAAGCATTTCATGATTTATCTGTTCATATTTGCTTATGTCTAAGTTTGTAAGGAATACTATGGGCTCATCTGTACTTTGGCTCATTTCACAGTCTGATTGTTTGTCTAAATTTTCACCCATTTCGATTGAGTTTATCCTGGGCCTACTTTCAAACATATATATATAATTTACATATTTACTTAAGGTTATTATTTTTATAAGATTGTGAGTTGGTTGGATTTGTTGGGATTAGTTAGGTTATGGATGCTTTGGAGATAGATGATGTGAGGATAGGGGGAGTATTTAAAATCTGAAAATAAATTTTATAAAGCAACTGTGAAATTTATAAAATGTGCATGATTTAAAAAATAATCAGTTGCTATTCTGAAAGTAACTATTTATAATATACTCATTCAGCAAACTATAGCTTTCATTACTTATCATCATATGATCTTCAAACACTTTCATTATTTTACCCTATCATAACAATAACTGTATTAAAAATTATATTTAAGGTAGAAGAATTTATTTTCTATTCCTTTAACGCCTCAGAATATTTCCCTATAAATCTCTCAGCAGCATTCTCCGAACTTGCATCTCAAATATTATAAACCTCATTTTGTCAATGTATTTCCCATATCATTCATTATAAAATCTCTATCAAACTTATCTATTTTTCCACTTCTAACTTCTTAATTTCACATTGATATTCACAGTTCATTTTACCAATTTCATCATAAAAAATCTCAAAAAATTTAAATTTTTATTGTCAATTTGAGCTTTTATCTATTCAGTTTTAAAGCAAACCCTTTCTTTTATTTGTGTTTCTTAATGTAAAAAAATAGTATTAAGATTTGATAATCCTTAAAAATCTGTGCGAATAATTTGGATTTTTTTAAAGATTGGAATTTTATATTTAATTAACTTTGGAAATCCTGAGGATTTAAGGTCAATCCAATAATTAAAGAAATGCATAATAATGCAAAATGAAAAAAAAACTTGCAATAACGGCATAAAATCTTGAGTTTTAAAATTGTGAATTGAATATTTTTGTCAGTTGCGTGGTTTGAATTTATATCCGATTAGTTATAATAAGAGTTTTATATTTATAATTTATGGTAAATCAGCTAAAAACACACTTAAGCATATGCTAATTATTTTATATTATATCCACAGTTTAAAAAATGATAATATCAAAATAATATAAAATAGCATAGAAAAAATATAAGATTTCATCGAATATAGTTAAGATAAAGCTCAGAATTAATTAAATTTTATGGTATTAATATAGTAAATTGCATTTAAAAAAATATTTATATTATGTAATTGATAAAAGTTTCTTAGATTATATGATTTTTCACTATTAATTATGATTAAAATTTGCATAGTTTTTTGTGTCATCGTAATAAGGCGATGCTGAGTTTAAAATCTCATATTGGTCTCATATCGTATAATCGGTTAAAGGAGCATTTCATATAGGAATTTTTGTTTACAAGATATTCAACACAATATCTGCAAAAATTATGTCCAAATTGCAATAAGAGGCTCTATTTCTCATAGAAATGCTTCTCTGTGAATTACACAAGCCTACAGCCTTCCATTCTGTGAATAAAAGCAGCTATTTATTTTAAAAATTATTGTTTTGCAAAGTGAAAACATAAAATATTCTTATATATTACTAAACTCATAAACTTATAAATTATTTTGTCTTATTTATACAGTAATAAGAATTTACACATTGAAACAATTACAATTTTATTAGTAAATAATCAATCTAATAATATTTTATATACAATTTTTAAGCATATCATATCAATATCCATGCATTTCAACATAATCAATCTCAATTTCCTAATATATTTGTTTTTATAACTAATAATCAGCTAAAAAATTGTAAACTAAAAAAGCATAATCCTTATTTAAATAAACTATTCATTAATCCTTTTACCATTTTTCCAAGTCCCTTTCCGTGTTCCAAGTCTAGTTGTATAAATTCCATCCCCATCTTGTTTATCATTTTTCCACTGCCCCTCATATTTCCTCCCATCAGCCCAAATAAAAGTTCCAAATCCATTTTTCTTATCTTCATAATATTCACCATCATAAGATCTTCCATCACTCCAAGTAAACACCCCTTTTCCATGCATTTTATTATTTTCCCACTGTCCTTTATACTGTCTTCCATCATTCCACTGATAAATGCCATTTCCTTCATTACACCCATTACGGAATTCCCCTTCATAAAAGTTCCCATTAGAATATTGCATTTTCCCATAGCCATGCTTTTTATCATTTTCAAATTTCCCTTCATAAACATTCCCTTCAGCATCAGTTTCAACCCCATCTCCATGTTTCTGACCGTTATTCCAACCTCCTTCATATTTCGCCCCGTGTTTTTCTACAAATGTTCCAAAACCATGACATTGATCTTCTTTCCATTGTCCTTCATAATAATTCCCATTATAGTAAATCATTCGACCTTTTCCTTCTCTTTTATCATTACACCAGGATCCTTCATAATGAGCTCCATCACTCCATATTTGAACACCACGGCCATGACGAAATTTGAATTGATTCCAGTCACCTGTATAGACAGAATCATTATCTAAAAGCACTGGACCATATTTTGTAACATCTTTTGGAGCTTTGCCTTTGTATTCAAAAGGACCTAGGCTTGTTTGCACATTTTTTACTTCTGGGGTTAGGTAATCTGGCACTTTATCTTGGGAAAGCTCAAGAAATTGTCTGTTATATGACTTGGAATCAAGAGAAACCGGACGGGATATTTTTTTATGAGATTTTTGCCTGCCGATACCTTTTGTGATATTTGCTGCTGTCCTTTTTTTTGCTTTATGTCGATCTAGAAAACCTCTGATCATTGACTGGATTGTTATAACTTGCTCGATATCAAATTCCACTTCGATAATGACTTCTCCAGCAACTTGATGTGATCCTTCATCTAAATCCCGTTCTTTTACATCAACAATTGGGCTTTTATCCATTTCGACAATAATTTTTTCTGTTTGCATCAGTTTTTCTTCAGCTACAGCATTGTTAAGACATGAACAGTGATTTCCCATATTTTATTAGAAAGACTAAATCATCTATTTTTTAACATCAAAAAATAGTTTCTTATAAAATATGTATTTTCATAATACTTATAAGTATTTAATATATCAAAATATATTTTCATATACAGCAACGATTTTATAATGTTATAGTTATAATAAATGTAAGGTAAATTTAGGCAAGGAGAAAAAACAACCACAAGCAATATGAAAAAAGATAAGGATATTGGCGACTATACTATAGGAAAAACTATAGGTGAAGGGACTTTCGGCAAAGTAAAACTAGGGTCCCATAATATGACTGGAGAAAAAGTTGCCATAAAAATCCTTGAAAAAAAAAGAATTATCGACGTTGCTGATATCGAAAGGGTATCTAGAGAAATCCATATTTTAAAGCTCATAAGACATCCGAACATTATACAACTCTATGAGGTATCCAATATACAGATAATAGAAACTCCAGCTAAACTTTACCTGATAATGGAATATGCAAGTTCAGGGGAGTTGTTTGACTATATTGTATCTCAAACACGTATTAAAGAGCCTGAGGCTCGTAAGATTTTCCAGCAGTTGATTGCCGGCATCGAGTATATCCACAAGTTAAATGTAGTCCATAGGGATTTAAAACCAGAAAACTTATTGTTAGACCATAATCATCAGATAAAAATAGTGGATTTTGGCTTAAGCAACACTTACAAAGATAAGGAGTTGCTGAAAACAGCATGCGGAAGTCCTTGTTATGCAGCTCCTGAGATGATTGCCGGAAAGGAATACACAGGTTTAAAAGTGGATATTTGGAGCGCTGGGGTGATTTTATTCGCTATGATCTGTGGATATTTACCATTTGAAGACCCAAATACTAGAAAACTTTATAAAAAAATATTAAAAGGAGTTTACCAAGCACCAAAATACATATCAGACAGTGCAAAAGATTTATTAGAATGTATTCTTAAAACTGATCCAGAAACCCGTTATGGGATTGATGAAATCCGTGCACATGAATGGTTTGATCAGAATCAACAACAGATAAACCCAGGGATTTTAGTTGGATATCAAAACATAATGGTTGATTCTTATGTCCTTAATAAACTTCAAGATTATAAAATCGATATTGATCATGCTACAAAATGTATTGAAGCTAATAAACATAATTCAATATCTACAGGGTATTATTTATTATTGAAAAAACATATAAAAGAAGGTGGAACAATTAGTGATATGAGCACAAAAACCACAACAAGTATTTTAAATAAACCTTTTACATTGAATTTTTCTCAAGAACTCATACCTTTGTATAGATTAAGTCAGGAAAAACTTTTTACCCCAGGGCCAAGAAGGCTATTTGAGTTTACGAAATCACCTAAACATTCAGCTAGTCCAAAAACTATACAGAAAATTTATCATTCACGACATTTATCGCAGATTGTTGAAAGAAATCCGTCACCTAGGAAAATTTATATGGGGGAAAAAAATTTCCCTTTTAATTTCAAGTTTAGCTTGCAGAGACCTCCGAGTAGAGATTTGGTTAAGTTTGGTAGGATTAAGAAAGTGATAAATAAAAGCTTGGATATTAATGAGAAAAGAAAAGATACATTTTTGAAAATCCATACACCTGGGAAGAATAGGTCTTTGACAGCGTCTGAGGAGAAAAACAACCCCAAGCCGATTAAAATAAGAAGGGAACAGCAAGTATAGGCTTTTTATTTATATAAGATTAAGAATTTAATAGTTTTTGTTTGAATTAAGGGATTGTGAGGGTTTTTAAGTTGTGCTTGATGAGTTTTAAACTTTTTTTTGGTATTTTAAAATAAAAATAGTTCAAATTTGAAGAAGTTTTTTTTTTCTGTTATATAGGAATATTATAAAAAATAATCCCCACTTAAGAAAAACAGCTCCTTATCTACAAAAATAAATAATTATCTATCATCCTTATAATACCCTTAAATCTTCAATCATAATAAATTAATATAAAAAAGACTTAAATATCCAACTACAAAAAAATATAATCGTATCATTTCTCGGGAACCCAAAAAAATGTTGAGATCAATCTTACAATTGGGCTGCATCAGCTATAGTTGATGAAAGAAAAATAATTCGAAATCAGGAAGAATATGATCTATTTAAAAGTTATTAAGACATACTAATCAACCTATAATAAGAAGAATGTTACTACTTTCTTGCAGAAGGGGCACTTAGAAGGAAAAGTGAACTTATATTCAAAGAATATATTGAAAAAATACTTAAGGATTATTTATATTTTGATGACTAGGGCATTAATTTATTAAAATCTTAGAGTAAATGCATACAAAATTTTGTGAATTAATCAAATTAGCTGCCAATCCCAGGATTGTAAAGAGTAAATTAAAAGTGTAAAGTTATGATTAATTTTGTGATGTTAACTCTAAAAATAACCGCAACTATACCTACTAAAAACACTCCAGCAATCGGTACCAAAAAATATTCTGTATTCTTCAAAAACGGTAAAGCACTAAATCCTTGAGAAGTTATATAAAAATAATAACTCACAGCACTAACATTAAGTAAAGCCGATATCAACACACTAATAAAATTTTCATATAAAAGCACAGGTAAAAGGAAATACTGTAAAACATAACACATAAGAAATACAGGTAAAAAAGAATTGCAATGAACATCAAAACAATAAAGCCATTCAACTTTAGAACCTGCACCTGAGTATTTAACTTCATCTTTAATCATATGATTTTCTATAACTCGGCTATATAGTTTTTACTAGTTTATATAAGCAATAGCACATCCTAATATAAGAAAATGAACAATAATGCTTGAAAAAAGCGCTTTGATAAGTCCATAAAAGCCTTCACTATGAAGAGATTACTTTGTTAAAGCTATTGCATAAGCTAAAGATGCTATGCCTAACCCAGCTACAAGCATTACTGCAAAAGCTGGATCATCTCGAGACCAATGATGTTTTATTGCTGATTATTAGATACTTTTTCGCATTGTTGTGGTTTTTGTTAGCTTATGAGGAGAAAAACATATGTACATCATTTGGCAGAATGTGGAGTTTATGTCCATTTGACGCATATTCCTTGCTCTGCGGAAGTAAGATCTAAACCAATTACCTTCCATTTATTAAGAGTATATAAAATTTTGATATTTTTAAGAGGTTTATAAGTTTGTTGTAAGAGAGTGAAAATGATAATAAGAAAATAATGATGGTAAAAATTTATTGCATGAGGTGGGATTGTTTGAAGGCTTGAATATTAAAATTGGATTTGCATTTGTAGAGGGCTTTTTGGGTTTAATATGGTATTGTATTTGGAATTTTCTAAGTGTTTGATTTAGGAAGAGGAGGGTTTGCAAATAGAATTTCGATTTTGAATGCTAATATAATTTATGAAGAAAATGATTTATTGTAAGAAGCTGGCCAAATAACTTAAAGATAGAGATCAGATTAAAAATATAAAGTTATTCCTCAACACCAATACCCAATCTCCGTAAGACTCATAAAGACTTTCATTTTTGCATATGATTAATAATCGTTAGCATATTTAAATAGTATGCGTGAAGATCTGCCAAGTCACATAAACGAGTTCATACACGACCTTAAGTCCTGCAACGACCTTTCTTCTGTCTTTCTCTATTATTCTCGCTACCTACACTGTGATCCATACCTACACTCAATCTTCTTAGATTTTGGTTATAATCCTGAAAAGGGTGATTTTCAAGACCCTCCATCATTATCACTTTTCATAGAAAAGCTTCAAGAAGAATATTCAAACTTTACCCTTCCAGTCAAAAGGTCTTATTCTGATATCTCTGAAACATCATCAGATAAAAATCGTAGTAACAAAGGGCTGAAAATCTTGAGTGCGCGGGTAAAATCCATTTTGATTCATAAAAGGCCTACATCTTATAGAGAAGTCGCTGAAGAACTTATCAAAGAAATGCACATGGTAAGCAAAACTGAAGAAAAAAACATACTAAGACGAGTATACGATGCCCTAAATGTATTGATTGCTGCTGGTGTAGTTATAAAAAATGGTAAAGAGTATTGTTGGAAAGGTTTAGGTGACAAAGAAAACTACTTTTGTGACATCGTTGAAGAAACTATTTCTGAAAATACCTTTCTTAGTATAAGAGCTAAGAAAATATCGTCCAAACGGAACAACCTTCAAACGCTCACAGAAAGGTTTTTAGCAATGAGATCACTCATTACCAGGAATCTTCAGTTATCCAAACCAAAAGACTCCATGGATTTTCCTTTGGTATTTGTCGCTGTAGCAGAAGATGAAAACAAAATGACGATTGAAGCAAATAACACCTGTTCAACAATGCGACTTAAGTTTAGGAAGCAAATGGAAATTTTCAATGGAAGTGAAATTCTTACGCAATGTCCAAAAATTATAAACTAAATAATTCTTTAGAATTGTAATCTTAAACTTTGCCTTTGTACTTTTCTCTTTTCATAAGTTTTTCGTTTCGTTTCTGAAGTTCTTCAATCTGATGTTCAGTTTCAAATTCACGTTCTTTGAGATATTCTTCAAGTAGGCCGATATGGTTTTTCGAAAAAAGGATTTTTGTCAGGCAGAGAAGGAGGACAACCCAGAAAACTGGGGAGTAGTTAAGGATGTAATCCCAAATCTGCGATAAAACAATTGTATTTTGAATTTTTGTGATGACGACTGTGTTTACTGATGACATGCTTTCAAAAGGTCCACATAAGATATCTTTATTATTAAAATTGTAAGTTTCATGCTTAATATTAACTGTGAGGAAATATCCATAGTAAACGAGGATTAGGACTAGAGTTGCATTTAAAAGCCTCATAATGAAAATCATGATTTCAAAAGACTGAGTTTGTTCAAGAGGTTTGATTTGTAAAGCTCTAAGTTTCCAGAACTGGAACTTGAAGTCAATATATAAAAACACTGGAGCAAGAATCATGATATAAGGGAAATATGGGAATGTGATCCATAACAAACCTTGGAAATAAATTAAATTAATGACTTGTTGTGATACTTTGATTTCCTTTTTCCAAGTTAGTCCTTTTTTGCATTTCGCTAGTAACCAGTACATTAACACCATCATTAAAGGGATGATTTTTGAAGTAATTGCCTCAGATATAACCAAAATTGCCAAGTTCACCCCAACTTGATCCTCAGTACAATAATAATCAGTATCTTCAAAATCAATTTTGATATTATCTGAAAACCATACATTATCAGTAGCTAGTTGTAAATTCAATACTGCATACAATATAACATTAAGAACTTTTGCTACATACATTCTGATAATCTGTATTTGAATAATAAAACTTGGATTGTCCCAGCTTTCTAACGCAGTGATTTTTAAAGTCATTGCCGGGAACATAGCGTTTACAAAGGAAATACAAATTTTTGGTAGAAATCTCATGAAAAGCGACAAACCTTGGCTGCTGTCTTGAAATGATTCAGCGATAGATTTTTCTGTGATGATTAATACTATTATAATCACCCATCCAACTGATAGGATTATAATATAGATAGTAGTACCCATAATCCTTTTTACTAGTAAAGCAGTTTTTTGTTTTGCTGTACGATTTGCTGCTTCTCTTTGTCGAGCAAAATCTTTGATTGCCGTGTGGATCATGTTTGAAACATTTACAGATTGATCTGCAGAATCAGTTTCAGTTGCAATGCTCCAAGGCCATGAGTTGAATATTATAGCAGAGAATTTTTTTATTTTCACTTCTGAGCCACCGTATATTGTTGTTTTACGCCAGATCTTATCAGTTCTAACCCATTTGGATATGGACATAAAGACTACAGCAGCTACCATTGCCATAAAAGTTATGGAATAGACGAAATCTTCATCAGTTGTAAAGGAATAGTACAAAGTGAAACATAAAGTACCTTGACAAGTCTCGATGAGAGACTCATTATAAGAAAGAATATGGATTACAAGTTGGTAAGAATATATCGCCAACATAAGTATGCTAAGATTAACAACAAACTTGTAAAACCCAAAATAAGCACTTATCGATTTATCATACCTGAACTCAATAGTTTTAATATCTGACTTTAATACAATGAACTTTGAAAGGAAATTCCATAGTGACTCAATAAACTTCTGAAAAAAATTCTTTTGTACCACCTGTCTCCCAACTAAATCTGCAACTTCTCCACCTACTAAATTAATCCCCATCATAAGTTCTTGTTGCATTTCTTGTTTCCTTCTTAACATTTCCTCACCTGCAGCATTACCTTTAAGCCTAATAACTCCACCTCCTCCTGCTCTTCTATCTTGTATAAAATTAAGTTCTGTTATCTGCTTCTCTAAAGCTTCTTTTTCAATTTTAAGTTTCTCTAAATCCCTTGATTTTTCAATGTTAGCTTTGGCAGCTTCAAGGTTTTGATCTCTTAATGAAATTATTTTGTCTTTATATTCTTTAAGCCGATCGACTAGGACTTGCATTTTAAGAGCGACTTCTTGATCAGCAGTGTCATCTTTTGTTATAAATTTAGCTGGTAAAGCGTAACTTTCTGCTTTCATTTCTTCTTCGATAGGCTGTTCGGTTTTGTCAATATCAAATCGGAACATATCATCGATTTGCTTCATTTTGTAGTAGTCTTCTGGTGAGGTGATCTGTGGGATGTATTCTTTAGCTTTGATTGGCTCGGATTTTGGGATTAAGGATGGAGCATATTCTCTTTCTAGATCAGCATAGCTAATTGTATGTTACACTTTCTCTTCTTCTTCAACTGGATCAGAGGTTTTAGGAACTATACCTATGTTTCTATCATAAACAAAAGGTCTTGGAAAATGATACTCAGACATTTTTGCAAAGTAATTGAAGATAAAATATATAAGTTTTTTAGTAAAGTTAAATTGTTGATAGAGTTTAATTAAATATTTATTGATTATTATTGGTGTTAAGGTTATAGATATATGCAAAACTTTAAAAGTTTAGGCTTTGATTTTATTAGAATAGAGGATGAAGTTTTTGGTAAGATAAAAAGGAAGAAGTTATGAATTTTTATTTTATTAAATTTTTTATTAACCTTATTAATATTTTTTCAAAGGGTGTTAGGGTGTTAGG
>MPUH01001182.1:0-21882 GCA_001970955.1 Stentor coeruleus
ACCCTAACACCCTAACACCCTAACAGTACTATTCTACAATAAAAATAAACTCTACCTTCTATAGACTAATAATCAAGTATTAAATGTTTCCTTATTAGTCTAAAGTAAATTTTAACATATAAATATACATGGAAAAAAATCATATATAAGAAACTCTTTATCTATAAAACCATACATAATCTTAAATAAACCCAAAAGCACTATTAAATAAATAATAAAATCATTTTCAAAATCCTAACTTTTATCATTAAAACTACCTTCTTATTTTAATTAAACTATCCATAAACACATAATTTACTAAAAAAAATTTAACTACTAAAACTTCAATATCTTTAAATTCATACAATAAAGCTCATATATTTCATAAACATTTTTGATTTCAAACTTAATCGGGAAAGGGAATTCTGCATTAGAAAGTTTTTCACAATTCTCTTCACTCCACAAAGAATAATTAACAATAATCTCACGTATAGGTTTATTTATCTCTAAATCAGCTGATAATTTCCTTAAAATTAATCTCATCAAAGCATGTTTAACATCTTTTACTGAAGGAAGAGTATTAGGTTTATCATTACATTCATAACAAAATGTTTCTATAAGATTCCTATATTTACTAATATTTTTTATAGGTTTTTTAAACTTACCAAGTATATCTTCTTTATAATATCTAAAATACAATTTTTCAATAAGTTCATATATTTCTATTATGTTAACAATTTTTGAAATACTTAATTCATTTTTACATAAAAGTATTGATGATATTGATTGATTTTTCATATCATTTACTATCTCAAACAAGGTCAAGCTATCAATAACAGCTTTATTTTTTATAGAATCCATAATTTGTTCTAATGAAACCTTAAGATTTTCAATAAAATTTTTGAGTGTCGAATTGTTTTTTTCTGCATTTAGTATAAATTGTTTCAATTTTGTTTTATTAAGTTTATTTAACGGTATTTGCCTTATAGATTCTCTCATTTCTATAATAATATCTCCTTCTGGTTTGTTAAAAATTTCGTTTTTATACGTGCAAAACCTAAAATCCAAAATGTTGAATATTTTCTTCCCACGTGTAGAGTCTTTGATAAATTCTTGCATCCCTTTGAAGTCATAAGTTATAAGATGTCCTTTACCATAACTTGGGTCACATATAGAAAAATCGTTAATAAGTTCATTTATTGTTTTAGGTATATAAATAATATCTTGTTTTTTAGCTAGTTGTACTATATGCAAAGGCTGATTTTCTATATTTTTTTCTTCTAAAATATAATGTAAAAACCTATTTTGAGTTTCAGCTAAAGTTTTTAATATCGCTGCTAATAATTTACCTTCAGCTTCAGATAGTTCAATGAAAAAATTATTCAAACTTGAATCCTCGTTATAGTCTATTTTCTCATTAACTTCAAAACAATTGTACCTTACTGGAAACTTGATATTTTTCATTGCTTCAGGAAATAATTTGAAGTGTTTTTCTAGTTTTTTATCTTTTATGCACAATTCTTTAATAGTAATTTTGTGAGCTTCAGTTCTTTTAAAACTATGGTCATAATGTTTAAGCATATAATTTGATAGTTTGATTATAGAGTAAAATGAATTTAAGCTCATAATATTTTCATAGTCATTTAAAAAGTATGTCAAAATATTGTATTGTTCTTTATTTTTCAATAGTTGTAGCTGTGCTCGCATATCATTTTCAGAAGGGTCATATTTCAATCTAAACAACGATCCAAATGTTTTATCAATTTGCTGAGTTTCATAAACAAACTCCCCCATTATCGGATGTTTTTTACTTTGTTTATTCTTAAAATCAGTTATCCTTTCGTTTTTTTCTTTTAAAATAATTTTCCTCTCAAAATCCTGCTCAAACGCATTTCTAATCTGTTTGTTTTTAGGTATTTTTCCTTTATACTGAATCATTAAATCAGGAAGGTCGCTAAGTATAGACATCAACCAAATATTATCCGAAGCATTACCATTAGGAAACAATTGACTATAATAAATTATCAGTTCATTTGGTAATTTTAAGCAACTCTCTTTAGGAAACTTTTCTACATTTTTTACAAGGCCAATATCATATATATTTTTTACATTAGGTAATATCATAAAAAATCCTGAAATAACAACAGCTACTCCTAATCTTAATATTTTAAATGATTCACATAAATTCATATTTCTTATTGATGTATCACATACTAATGTCGTCAATTTTAATCCTGGATATTCAATAGCTCCATATATCATACTTTTTATATATTCTTTTGCTTCATTATCACTAAAATTTGTATGTCCATCTCTTTGTATCCAACTATGATTTGTCCCTCCAATATCAAGTCCACAATTTTGACATTTACTTATAACCATAGGACCTCCACAATTTGTTATTATATACATAAACCCACATGAACATTTATTAAATCCTCCTTTTGAATAATTTTCATAGAAAGATTTCGGGTTTATCGTATCGAAATTTTTTTCAAAATCTTTGAAATGCTGATACATATAACTCATTTCAGAACCTACACAATATAAGTTTTCTATAAGGGTTGGATCTAAAGATTTGCTTTTTTCATTAAAAAATATTGATGAAAGTGGGTCGAAATTGTTTTTAAAAGAAAAGACAATTGATAAAATAAAACAATAATTTAGTTTTTGGAGTATTACGGTATTTACATCACTTTTATCAAGGTGAAATGGGCTGTTTTTAGGGAAATTATGAATAAAACAATTTATCAAACCTATTATTTCAGGTCCAAGTTTTTGATGAAGTTTTTGCTCGTATTTTGTATACCATTTTTCAAAACAATGCGTGCTTCTATTAAACTTATGCTTTAAATAAACATGATTTAGAAAGTAAAGCAAAAATCCAAGAATATCATATGGGTTATCTGATGGCATAAGTTTATCATAATCAAAATCGTGTAGATCATTATTTATAAACTCCAAATTCAAGTATTTTTCATAAAATTCTCCTGAACCATCTACAATTGGTTTTACTTCAATTTTATTATCATCATCTTCATTCATAATATTTAAATTCATCAATGATGCGATTTTGTCATTCATCATTACTTCATTCAAAGTGCAGTCTTTAATGTTTTTAACACATTTCAAGTAATAAATTTTAAATTTTGTAATGTCGCTTCCTGCTGTTAAAATATTTTCGATAATGATTTTCTTTAATTTTATGTTTTGGGTTGTGTTTTTAGCTATTTCATCAATAAAAACTCTTATAAACGCTAAATAGGTAATTTGTACTAAAGGTCTTTCACTATCAATAATAGGGATAATACTTATAATATTATTAAAAAGTTTTGATGTTATTGCTTCGAATCTATTTTTAATATTCATGACTATAAAATCAGAAAGAAGGACTGAAAATTTAGAATCAAGTTTCCATTTTATCCCCATATCAACATATTCAGCATAAATATTATACATGAAATAATCTTTAGAAAGGTATTCGTTACTATAAAGCTCATTGATTAAATCCATTTTTATTAATAAACTTTGCATTATAATCCCTGAACATTTCCACAAATTCGTATTATTAATATCGTCGATAATTTCAATGATAAATTTCGGGTGTTTTTCTATGATCTCAGAATAATACTTAGATTTAACATTAAAAGTCTCTGGTTTTTTGTTTGATTTTATGTTGTCGTTAAATAATTTTATGAATTTTTCACTGAAAATCCCATCATTCCTTATAGCTTTTACCAAATCATCAAGGTTTTTATCTGAAAAATCTAAATCAAACGCTTTTTTCCATACATCGATAATCGCTGCACTTGTTGTATCTAATACTTCAAAATTTTTTAATATATCCATAGAACTTGATATTTGTTTTAGACTATTAAAATACCCTTCAACACCTCCAAATACATTATAAATAAGAACTTTCTTAGGAACCATAAATAAACAAAGATCATTTATAATCTTGAAAATACTTTCTGAATGGTTTTGTTTTATTTCAAAAACATTTTTATTTAAAAACTTGCATTTTTTTCCAATCATAAAAATACTACAAATAGCTTGGAAATAACTTTTGTTCCTCAATAAACATATTAATTCTCTATTTAATTTAACCTTTTTAACCCCTAATAGCTTTAGAAAAGATATGACAAATTTAGAGAAATAAACATCGACATTTACTTTCGCTAGAATAATTGTCGCAATATCTTTAACAATATGCATTTTCATATTTTTTTCATTGCAAATCCCATTTTGTTCAAATAATATCGTCTTAGAAATTTTTTTATCTGAAAGAATCATCTCTAAATTATACTCTTTATTCTCAAGTGTCGCACTTTTAAACAATTGTTCTAATATATCAAATGCTGTAAAAATAAATGGAGTAATAAGTTTTCTTACTCTGACTATAGGCATTGAATTATTAATCATAGGACCAAATGATTGTTTTTTGAAAAAATGCATCCAATAATTTAGAATATATTCATCTGGGTAAATAAAAGAGTCCATAGCATTTTTTCTTTCAATCCAATTTATCATTAATGTAAGTTCTTTACAAAACAATCCTGATATATAGTTTTCAATAATATCATACATAGTAAATAAGTTATCATTGTAAGTTTGTAAGAAAAATAATTTTTCTATCCATATTTTTCGAATATAATTTTTTTTGATGTTGATTTTTATTTTTTCTATCAAAACATTCCGACGTACTTCGCTTTGAGAAATAATTGAAATTGAATTGTTTATATGATCATCAATTTTACTATCTGAGTTTCTATCAAAATTCAACTCTCTAAAACATTTTTTTAATAGCATGGCAAAGTCGATTTCTGTGTTACATTTTTCTATATATTTTTCAGCAAAATCACAATCTTTTGATTCATAAAAATTATCTGTTATTAAGCCTTTTTTGCCAAATAAATCTTCATACATTACAATATCCCAACCTTGAGGTAAAATACCAGGTATTGTTTTTTCAGAGTATCTTTTTAAATTAACAACAATTATTATTGGCTTAGAAGTTTTGGTGTTATCTCGCATTTTGAAATCCTCGATAATCCAAAAAACATCTCCCCAAAGTTTTTCTTCATACTCATAAGTTAATTCAAGTAAATATAAATTTTTTTCTGAGTTTTTAAAGTTATTAAGGTCCATTTTGAAATCCTGGTCAATCTTGAAATTTTTAACCTTTTGAAAATAGACTTCATTTCTAATATTTTCATTTATATTTTGTTCTATGCTTATTGAATCATAAGTGAATACAACAAGTTTATTTGAATTTTGCATTTTTATAAAATCTGCTAATTGTTTTTCAAACCCAATGTGGGTTTGTTTCCATTTGTTTTTTATATGTTTTTTCATATATTGATCATGGTTACATAAATCAGAAAGCAAAAATACTTCTGTGGTCGATGCTTTAATAAGATAGTCTATGCACATATTAAAATTCAAAGATATATCTTTTGTTATAAAACTATTTGTTATAGCTAAATATAACAAAAAATCTCTTTCATATAATGGAATAATAACTTTTTTATTTTGAGTAATTGGTTTATTATTAACAGTTGTAAGATTTTTAACCCATTCTTCAACTTTTTTAACTATATAAAGATGCTTTTTATCAAGTAAATCTTCAATAACAACATTATGTTTTTCAAAACGATTTAAAAATGGTGGGTCAACATTTTCGATTTTTTCTAAAGAGTCTTCTATAAATACTATAGCTTTAAAGTTTTCATGTACTAAACATCTTGGGTTTAAATGAGAACCTAGAGCAACTCGGCAGTATTTTCTATCTTTGAATCTTGTAAAATTCTGATTAAATAAATCGTATAAGGATGAGTATATTGAATCTGAATTGTGAAATAAAACAGAAAAACCTTTTTCCATATATTGGACTATATTACTTAAGATATTAAAGCAGTTTTTTTCTTCATGTGCAGCTTCAAAATTACTCCCTGTTATCATGGTATATTTGGTTTTAATAACTTCTTTTAAAAGATGCTGAATTATTATAGGGATTAGATTTTTTTTAGCTATAATCATTAAGTATCTTGAAGATTTTTCAATAAGACATTCTTTTATTAAAGATAAGGAATTTGATGATTTTATTGAATCTTCATTAGGAATATGTTTTTCAAAAAAGTCTGTTATTATGTTTTTTATTTTAGGAATTCCCCCAAAGTTTCTTAATAATAAATGCCCAACTATTGACATATATTTTTTTCGTTTTATTTTTTCTGACTTTATTTTTTCTTGTGCCATTTTTATAACACAATAAAAATCCCTTAACCCATAAAAATCTTTATAAATTGTATTTCTAAGTGACCCTTTAACTTTAAAATAGAACTCTGAAATTTTTTTTATCTCTATAGTCATATCTTTAACTTCTAAAGACTTACAAATCATATTCCCAGTCTCTTCTATATCTTTTTCTTTAGGATCAAATCTTGATATATAAAGTGCCCTATTCATTTTTGATTGATCAAGTCGCCAATTTGATATCCCTATAAATGATGATTTTATATTTTCATTTTCTAAAAGGCTATGCAGAACTTTTAAAGGGTTATGTTTTGAAACTTCAGCAAGACCTATTTCATCAAAAACAACAACAGAAAGTTGTGTTTCGCTGAATTTTTGATTAGCTTTTTCAAAAACTTTAATTATACCTTCTGATGTGCAAGTGTCTGATCCTTGGAAAAAAACCATATAAAAATCAGGAAGGGTTTGGAAATAATCATCATATGAAGCTTGACCTTGAAGATTAGAGAATATTAATTGGACTGATAAAGATTTACTGCAACCTGGTTTTCCACATAGAAAAACAGGGATTTTTACCATTAAACAAGGGATAATAGCATAAATGTTTTCTCTTAAAGCTTCGTTAATAGCGATATTTTCAGGCATTCTAAACCTTGAGATAATATCAAATTGTTCTCTTTTTATAATATTTTCAAGTTCTATAAGGCTTATTCCAATATAATTCTTTATAATTTTCAATATTTCAAGTCTATGTTTAGCTGATGATAGACATAGATAATAACAATGAGTCAACGACAAAATCAAAGATATTAACTCAATATTATCGCTAGCGTTATACGGCATATAATTATGTTCACTTAAAATTTTCAATGATGTTTCTTTCATTTTAACACTTTTTCTTTTAGATATCGAGTCATTAAACCAATTATAAAGCCTAACAAAACGTACAACATCTCTTAAACTCACACTGCTCACATCATTACTTTCTGAAAGATGTTTATGAATAAGGCACACAAGTTTTGTATATTTTAAAGCAAAACTTTTGTATATAATATTTTCTATAATCAGCTCAGTATAACAATATAATTCTAATTCTTTTAATGACCCAAAATCAGATACGAATTCTATAACTTTATAAGGTAATGGTTTAACAATATGCATAAGCTGAGTAGATGCTAGTTTATATTTAGAATTTTTTTGAAGCCCAATATCTTCTCTTTGTTTAAACTGAGCTGATTTTAATCTATATGGATTACAAGCAGCAAGAAGTATAATATTATTCAATAAATCATTCCCTTCAAATTTCCTTTCTATAATAATATTAGATATAGTCCCAACACAATCCGATGTATTAAACTCATCAAAAAACACCCAAAATCTTTCATTTGGTTTTTTTGAACCTTCTTGATAACATTTTAGCATCACATTTTTTATATCATCATATTTAGTTCCAGAGTGGATATTCACAAGCTCAAGGTTTTCATGAAGGACCTCTTTTATTAAAAACCTTATTAATGAAGTTTTCCCACATCCAGTTTCACCCATTATAATAACAGGAATCCCAGAAAACGCTTTTATTAATATTAAACACATTTTTACAAAATTATCAGGGGTCATTATATAATCATTTACTGCTATTTTTATTTGAGTATTTTCTTTTTCAACAAAACATAAGAGTTTTTGTATTAATTCATCTGTAGTTATAGAAGAGTAATCTTTGAATTTATATTTTTCTATTTGTTTTACTGAAAATTTACCACTAATCTGCATTTCTAAATAATTTTGTATTGAGTATAAATCGGTTATTGCTTGAGGAACATGCTCTGGTTTAAGGTATATGACAATCTGTGCACCATTAGGAGAAAATAAAATAACAAAATGGTTTGTATCGTCCCATCTTATAGAAATTTTGAAATCATTTTCTAGTTGTTGGATAATATTATCTGACCCGAGGTTTGATTCTGCGTTTATTTGGTTGTTTTTTACACTTTTTATGCATTTCATAGTAAACTCTTTAGAAGATTCAATTAATGAAGCAAATATTGTCGATCTTAAATTTTTGAATTGAGGTTTCTGGTAACTAGGGAGTAAATTTAAGTGTTCTTCAAAGGTTTCTTTCATAACAAAAGGCCATTTTTCAAAGTTCCTTATAAGATAACTCATGATTTTTATAAAAGATTTAATTGAGTAATAATTTACTTCATTTAAATCATTGAATTGCTTTTTTAGTAAAGCAATTGACGAATTATTGTCGGGTTTGTCAATTATGAAATTATTTAAATTTCCATTGCTGTAGCTGCTTAGGTACCCACAAACTAGGCTTATATCTTTTGTTATTATAAGTTCATTCCAATTAAGATTGTTTATCTGGAAAAAATTGATATATTTTGATATATGTGCTGATGAAAATAGTATGTTTTGAAAGCAGTTAGCGAATTCTATATAGACTTTTGTGCTTTTGTTAAGGCAATACACTTTTGTTGGAGTATAGAATTGCTTGAAAAGTGCCAAACTTGTAAGAAATTCATTAACACTTTCCATATCATTTACATAACTGATTTGTAATGACAAGAGAATTGGATTTTGATACAAAGTGTCTAAAATTTTATTAAAAACCTGATAGTTTATAACCCCTGAAATATTAATTTCAACAAGATTCAAACCAAAATTATATGCATGAGACCTTATTAGCGTGGTTTTTCCAAGACCCGGAAGCGATGAAGTAACAAAAAAGCAATCTTGACAATATTTAATAACATATTCCGCAACTTGTTCACTACTACACAACTGATCATCATTTAAAACCTCATATTTCTCATACTCTGCATTCATATTAATCAAATAATCATAAATAATCGATTTTTGTTCTTTTGATATCAAAACTATTCTATAAGATAATTTATAATCTTGTTTCAAAACACTACTCAAATAATCATTAAAAGATGTTTGGTTTTCAAGTGACAACTTTTCACAGTTCACAATAACAAACAACTCAGCTTCTTTACAATACAAAATCCGACAGACAAATGAAAACAACTCAGACCATTGAGTAGAATCATGACAAAAAAATACCTGATTCGCTTCAAGTTTTTTCATACAATATTTCATTGAAACACTTATTAATGCTTTAGTAAAATCTTCTGTTTTAATACAAATCAAACGTTTTCCACTTGAATTTTTAATATAAATATTTGGGAAATCCATGTTGATGTAGTTGTAAATTTTTAATGATGAGCATTGTTTGCCAAGCTCATAAAATATAAGATTATTATCCACATTTTTGAGTTTAAAATTGTTGAGATCATATCTATGCATAAAACTTATTGAATGAAAAATCTCTTTTTTATCTCCAGAAGATATAGCATCAATAAAATTTGATAATTGTAATGGGTTTAGATAAGTTAACATATAAAAGTCTTTGTAAGATTTTTCTATATTTGTGTTTCTGTCTTTGAATTCATTTTTTAACTCATTGGAATAGTTTTTCAAGTCGTTGAATTGATCTGGGAAATTGAATTTTAAAGATTTTAGGATGTTTCGCTTACCGAACGACATGAAGTTTTTTAGAGTATTGTCGATTTTTATGATGATATCGGCGAATTCTAAGAAAGTGTGGATGACTGTATAGAGGTTGTCTTTAAAATCACTGAAATTTTGTAAATTACTATAAAGCAAAGCTCGATCTTTGAACTCAACGATATCTTCGTATTTATATAATTTAGAATTTTTAGGACATTCTATTTGAATATCAATATTTTTATACCCTACATGGATTTTTAAACAAGACTTTGTCGCTAGGTTGACAATTTCATTTTTTTTTACCTCTTCATTAAAAAACATCTCGTTTTGCAAATCTTTAATTAAATCTTCTTTTCCATTAACTCTTATCAAATTCCACTCTAATTCTGAGTAAATTGGGTCTACAAAAATGTCGATACTCTCAGCAAAAGTTTCTCTATTTATAATTTTCCTTTGAAATTCCCATATATACTTACAAGAATCCAAATCTTCTTTTTTTAAAGGACTATTATTTATCCATCTTAACACTTCATATAAATCATTAAAATCCCCTGCTTGAAATTCTCTAAGGAAATTACATAATGGAACACTTTTAGAAAACATTTCAACAACAGTTAAAATTCTGTCAAGGTTGCTCTTTTCAAGTTTTATATTCATAAGTTCCTGAAGATTATATGCAATTCTATTATATTCTATAAAAGTAACATTTGGAGCAAGGTTAATAGTTTTTAAAAATATTTCTGAAGCATTTTGAAGGTTTTTATTATCATAACCAAAACACAAATAAAGGGTTCTTGTTGCTTTCGAAAGCCTTATTAGTACATATTCAAAGCTTTTATTATAAGCATAGTCTTTGTAGATTTCCATAACTTTTGAGTTTATTTTTATGTTTGCTAATGAAACTTTCTCAAAAAAATTCAGTCCTTCACCTTGACTGATATCATTAAGTTGTTTTATAGTAACTTCTTCGTATTTTGTAGAGAAAAATTCGAAAAAAACTACAAGTGTATTGTATGAGTTTTCAAGTCCATTAAAAACCATATCAGCCGTAATTTTATTTTCACTAGAATTTATTTCATACTGTTTTTTAAATATATACAAATCATAAATTGGGAATATTTTCTCTACAATTTCTCTATATTTTTGTAGCCTACTTGATAATATCATTTGATCTAAAGCTTTATTTAATATATTTCTTTTACTATCTATCTCACGTTTCAAACTGTTATAGCCACAAGCATTTACACAGAATTGATCAGTAATAAAATCTAGTTGATCTAAAATCATGAAATATTCTTCAACATCTTTTTCATATTTACTCTTTTTCTCTTTATAAGATTTTATTTTTTTTGATGTTTTGCAGGTGTAATCTAAAAAAGTATAAAAAACTTTTCTGTTTCTTGACCCTAATTTAGATATAAAAATAAAATCTTCGATAATAATTTTTTTATTACACATTCTAATCCTTAATTTTTTTACTTTTTTCTTTAGATTTATCATGTAATAATGATCATAAAACACTGAGGCTCTTTTTATAAGCTCATACCATATAGATTTTGATGCTAAATTTTGAATAAAATTATTGACAACAAGTTTGTATGTTGGTTTTGGAAGTGAGTTAAAGATTTTTTCAATAACATTTTCTTTAATGCAAGAATCATTAAATTTATAAACAAGAAGAAGATTTAAGACTATAGTTTTATTGCTATCACTTTTTGTTGCTAATAAAGTAACATGATCAGAATAAGCGTTTTTTAAATTAAAACAAGTATGGGATATTATGTCATCAATGAACTCTAAAGCTCTTAAGTCATTATCTAATGATTCAAAGCACATTTTTATATGGGAAAGATTTTCATCTGTAAATTTGATTTTTTTACCAGCTGTGAAAAACTCTTTGATAAGCGAAATTGATGTTTTTTTATCAAGTCCTATTAAAATTATCAAGTCTTCAAATCTCCTGTTTTTTATTATGCTTATCAAATACCTTCTCATGTTGATTTGTAAATTCGATTCTAAAAATATATTGTAAATATCTTGTTTTTCTGGGCCTTTTATGTTATCACAAATGCAATCTAAAGATTCGTTATTTGTGAATTTTTTCTTTAAAAACAGATTCTTTATAGTTAAAACAAGGAGTTCATTTTTATCTTCTCTTGAAATTGTCTCATGAAACCATGAAAGTAGACTGCAAAACTGTTCTACTTGTATATAAGAAAATATCATAGTAAGGATAATTTTTAGATTATGTGCTTCTATTAAAGAAGAATTTGATATAAGCATTTGAGCATCTTCATCAGTTAGAATTATGCGTTTTTTAATGCAAAATTGTATTGGTTTTATAATCAAACTAAGTTGGTGTAATTTTATTTTTAGTGGATGTGCGAAAAAAATCCAATCTTTGTCTTTTTTATGTATAAGTTGGATTATTAGTTTATATATATGGTCTAAAACAATCTTAGTGAAAATAAACTCTTGAACTTCTGAGCTTTCATTACGAAAACATTTAAATAAAAACTTCGCTTTTTCTAATGTTGTTATACCAAAAATTCGCACATTATTTTTTATATCTTTTGCTATAAAATTGCTTTTATCAACAACATTTTTTGTTTTTAAAACTTTCATCATACTGAAAAACTCATAACTATTTAAACTTTTAACCATCCTTTTGATATAATCTTTAATATTTTTTATATAAAGATTTTTGTGAAAATCAGCAAAAAACTTCGCCTCGTAAAATGTGAAGATTGAATTCTGCTTGTATAAATTTTTATAAAATTCTGAACATATTTGGTATTTCCTATAATAATCAGGGACTTCAAAAAGTTTTAAATAATCCTTTTTATTTTCATCTCTATTTCTTAGTACTTCATTTAATATTACACCATTTAAAGAATCTGTGATAAAAAATTGTTCATCTTCAATAAACATAAAAAGTTTGTTTAATATACAAAAACACTCTTCAATATTCAAACTATTATTCTCAATACAATAATTCAATTGATCAACTATTGCGTTTTTTTTAATATCCTCTTTGCTTTTTTTAAGTTTAATATTTAGTAAAATTAAAGCCTCTAATTGATCTCCAATATTACCACTTATTTGTATTAAATATTTAAAGCATAATTCTTTTTTAGGTAAATATTCGCATTCTTGTAAAATTGCTGAAAAATAGTTTTTGTTTAATGTTATAGATTTCTTTTTGCATAATATTAAAAATATCATTATGATGTTGTATCGAAAAAATACTGTACAAACTGAGATTATGTCTTTGAATAATCGGCTTTTACCTGTTTGGGAATAGTCTATGAGTAATTGGATGACTATAGTTTTAGTTATTTCTGATATTATTATTATTTTTGAATATTGGCATGTAATACTTGCAAAACTTTTGAATATTTTTATTAAGCTTGGGATTGGATAATTTGCATAGAAATTGCTGTTAATAAATTCGAGAAGTTCATCATTTGAGCATTTTATGTCTTTTTGGTTTTTTATAAAGTGAACTCTGAACCTTTTAGGTAAGGTTTGAATGTAGTTTAAGATGTTTGGTGAGGTTGTGTTGAGGAAGTCAAAGCAGTAATTGTAGATTTTTTCGAATTTTAATAAGGAAAAATCAGGAAAGTTAACGATTTTTTGTATGAATTGGGAAATAAGTAAATGCTTGGATTCTTTGTCTGGCAAGTTCTTGATTATATCATAAAAGTTATCTATTTCTGAATTTATTGTAATAATTTTTAACTGTTCTATTAATAAGTTTCTATATAGGTCTTCGTTTATTTGTTTAAAGCTGGGATCAATATTTTTTTCTATATCGAAAATTAAAGAAAGTAAGTCATCATGCTCGAAAACTTTGACTGATAATATGTTATATAGTTTATTAAACACTTTATAGTAAATTTTAGTCTTGAATTCAGTGTTTGATATTGGGAATAATTGAGTAAAAGTGTTGTTTATTAGCTCTTTATTTTTTACTTGCTCTTTAATATTTCTTAAAACTAGCTTAAAAAACCTTTTATCATAATAAAGAAATTCTGAAGCCGATTTCGATTTTTCAATAACCGTAATCACATGAAGAAACTCATTGTTTTCATATGTTTTCAATTTTAAATATTCATCAAAAGCTATTCTCCAAAATCTCTCCACATTTTCAAAACTTTCTTGCTCTTTTATTGACCTTTCAACTAAATACACAATCAAATCGGCACTTTTTTCTAAGTTTTCATATTGGAATTTTATTTTTATCTCCTTTTTGTCAGCTAATATTTTCTTAATTTTTTCTATAACCTTCAAGCAATTAGCTTTTTGAAGATACTCAACAAGTTTATTTTCCATAAAATTCGGTAAGTATCTGTCCTCATTTTTCAAATATTGTACAATTCTATCTTTAATTTTTTCTAAAAAAAATGGGCTTAACAGTAAGTTTATAATTTTATCAGAAGAGTTGTGTATTTTCTCTAATATTTGTAATGAAGTGTTTATACGGTTTTTCAAAATTTTATCAAAATTAGGGATTTTTTCTAAAGGCATGACTTCATCTAATGACTGGATAAATTTTAGTAAATCATCTTCGCTGATATTTTTTATCAAAACTATAAAAAGTGATTCATCAAAATTGTATAAAACAATCGGCAAAATTTTAGCTATAGTTAGATTAGGTATTTTTTTGTCGAAAGCGGCGTAAATTTTTATGATTTTTTTAAGGCATTTTTTTTGCATATTGTCATCATTTATTGATAACAATTTTTGTATTTGATTATCAAGATCCTCTTTTTCTGCACTACAATATATGGCGAATGATATATAAAACTCATAACTGAAATGCTGCAGACTAGGGATTTTTTGGATTTTTGGTATGTTTTCTGAAAGATTAGAAATAATTTTATCTGGGTTATTAAGTTTAGCATTCATCATAAAGCTTTCTTTATTATATATTGTGGAGAATAAAAGGTAAAGATATAGAATTTTCTCATCTTCTTGGTTGTATATATCACTTAGGCTTTGAAGCAATTCAAAAATTTCTTCACTTACTTGGGAATATTCAATCTTATCAGGGAAAGTTTGATGAAAAACTGTTAAAAAATAAATCATTGGATTAAGGCTAAGATATTTTTCATATAATCATTGATTTAGTTGTATCATTACCTCTCCTTTTTTTTAAATCTATTTGTGTATCTTTAGTATTTATTATAATCCCTTTTTTCCTATATTTTTCAAATATAAGCCCAATGATTGGTTTAAGGATCATTTCAGGGTTTTCTATAGGACGTATGTTGATTTCTTTAGAGTCCTTTAATAGTAATGAGAAGTCTAAAAATATGGTGAAATTATCAGCAAAAAGCATTTGTTTCTCTTTAGTTCGATAAATTTCTGATTTTGTGGATTTTGAAAACAAACTTATCATATAAGTTAATGGGAACATGCTTTCTTTAAGAGAAAAAACTACCTTGAAAATTCTTATGTCTTTGTCACAAATAAATATTTTTTGACACTGAACATGACTAAAATTTTTGTTTAAAGGTAAGAGTTTGAGCTGAAAGTTGTTAATATCACTTTCATCAGCTCTGAAAACAACTATTATACGTTTTTTGTTCAGAGGCTCATCGCTTTTAAACTTTTCTAATACACCTCGCATTTAATTTTTTATAGACAAAATTGATTTTAGAATAAAAAATCGCTTAAGGTATGGAATCATAGGATTTTTCAAAAAAAAGTCTATAATTTATATTAATTTTCGCATGTGAATGATAAGTTATTATTGTATTTCAAAGAGTTTAAAGGGATTTTTTAGGGTTTTGATTGGAAGATTATAAAAAGTCCTAAAAGAAAAAAAAAATGTGCTTATTTTGTCTTTTGGATAAACTACTAAAGCAAATTAACTTAAGAATATACTGAAGAATATTAATCTGAGATTGGAAATTTTGGATTCCTGGAAGAGTAAAGGGTTTTTAAGCTGTTGAAAAATATATAGAAGTAGTTTTTTAACCCTATAAAGGACTATTATGTTAAAGAAGACAATAAATCAATTTTATTTTATGCTTTTATATGAATTGCAATTGATGAATGACTATGTAAAATATTAGATTTTAAATCAAAAAGTATAAGGATTTGATATATACATTATAGAAATTAATATAGAAAATTATATGAATATTTTGTCAAAGAAACTAGAATAATTGACTTTTGCATTAAAAATGATTGAAGTAAGCTTTTAAGTCTTATCATTTATCATTTATGATTTTTTCAAAGCTTTTTACTCTGGAATCTTAAATTATTAGAGTTTTTATTTACAATGAATTTTTAAGTAAAGCCTAATTTGTAAATCTTTTAATTATTTGTATTATGATAAACCATGAAAAAAACTAGGAATATTGTCTAATAATATTCATCGGCAAGCTTATTTTCTATGTTAAAAATTTTGATAATATAAATTATAATAACTTAGAAATATACTTAATAAAATTATTATTAATATTTTAGGATTTCGAAATATAATGTTAAGAATGATAAAATTTAATGCTTAAGCTACATTTAATATGATGATAAGATACCTAGCTTAAATAGAATGTCTATAATTTAATAATCATGACGAAATTTTATATTCTTTTATCCCTAATAAGTAAATATATGTTGTATCCTAAACTTTATTTTTGTAAATCACTTAAACTTTTTGGCTCTTAATCGTTTATTATTATAATATTTTATCTGATTTTAGCTTATTGCCTTTTATTTACTTAATATCTTTTATTAATCACATTGAAACTACTTTAATTCCATCAACCTATTTTTTTTCCTTCAAATTACACATACTTAATAATTAACTAAATTATCATAGACTTATACAATTTTTTTAATACTTACTCCAACTTCTTAGATTTTTTATTTCTCTTAATTATATATTTTTAATACTTTCTGATAATTGTCTTCAAATAATTATTTTATTATATCAAGAAAATTAGCACTAAACTTATAAAATCCAAAACATAAAATTTCATATTCTAATAATCCCACCTGATTACCCATATTACCAAGTAAAGCCACCCATATTATATCACTAAACATATTTTAATGCATTTATAACAATAATATTCTAACCCATAATGGCAGTATGCAAAATTTCAAACAACGTAATGCATTTGCCCAGATGATCCATGACTCGATTCTAAAAAATGGAATTCCTAGATTTATCTAATAGTTATATCAAGTATGTCTAATACAGAATGGGTGAAAGATCTGCCTTGGAATGAATATTTGATATGCTCCTTAGTGAGTTTTGGTCTAGTGTGTTTTGCAGGGTTAATGTCAGGACTAACTGTCGGGCTTATGTCTATAAGCTCACTAGACTTGAAAATTAAGCTAGAATCAGGAACTCCAATAGAAAAAAAGTACGCAAGAAGAGTAAGTTCAATATTGCACGACCATCATTTGCTTCTTGTAACTTTACTTGTAGCAAATGCCGCAGCAATGGAAAGTCTTCCTTTATTCCTCGATGAAATGTTCACTGAAATCATTACAATCGTCCTAAGTGTTTCATTTGTCCTAGTTTTTGGTGAAGTTCTTCCTCAAGCTTTCTGCACAGGGCCTGATCAATTGAAGATAGCATATTACATGACACCCTTAGTTAGGATAATAGTCGTGATTTTCTTTCCTATTAGCTATCCAATATCGAAGATCCTAAATTGGTGTTTCGGAAAGCATCGTAGCTACAAACTAAACAATGATGATATAAAAGCACTTGTTTCTATTCACACTAACATGTATGGCTCTAGGCATAACTTAGGCTTAATGAAAGTCCAAGTGAAAATGATCCATGGAGCTATAGACTTACGTTATAAGCTTGTTAAAGACCATATTATACCCTTAGATAAAATCTACGCTATGAGCACAGACACTATCATTAATAAGAAAACTTTTCGTAAACTTGTCAAACAAGGGTATAGTAGAGTTCCTGTTTATCAAGGGAATAATAGGAATGCTATTGTAGGAATTTTACTTACAAAAAAACTTCTTGTTGCTGAAGAAGGATTACCTATAAGTGAGATTGTTGTAAATTTAAGAGAACCTATGTTTGTTACACCTGATTCATCAATGATACAATTATTGGAAAAATTTAAAGAAGGGAAATGTCATTTAGCTGTTGTTAGGGAAGATGATGGGACTGTACTTGGGATTATTACTTTGGAAGATGTATTGGAGGAGGTTATGAAGTTTGAGATTTATGATGAAGGAGATTATGATGAACAAGCTAAATTGAATACTACTAGTCTTATACCACCTAGTAAGGAAAAAGCTCCTGAACCAAGACGACGTACAATTGCAGGCTCAATAGACGAAAGTCTTTTACCTCCATAGTAATAGGCATATAACCTTAGGTTTATACACGTTAAAAATAAAGATTAATTAGCTTAAGTCATCTTTTTACTTCTGGTATAGGCTAATTGGTTTTATGATTTGAGTTGAGATTTATTTTGGGATTTTTATTTGTACAGGAAATATAAGTATTTTACACAAAGAAAAATATTATGGATGCATGTTAAATCTAGGTTTAATTAGGATATAAGAGAAGGGGAAAAATATATAATTTTCTTATCAAATTTACTTGATAAAAAATCAGATGCTAGTGTATAAAATAAAAGTTTCGAGAAGACATAATTAAACTCCATCACTAACTTTATAATCCTATATAAAAATTCATACTCAAATAGCATTATCACTGTTAAATAATATTTTTTTATCAGCTTATCCTATATAATACCATAGCTTTATATCTTATCTATAAAAATAAAAAAAAATCCTAATCTATTACTATAAATATAATAAACTATATCACAAATTTGTATATAAAATTGGCTGATTATTCTTTAAAAGCAATAAATTTATTTATAAGTCAAAAAAATCTGGAAGGAATTCATATCAAATTCGATTAAATTTATATAAATTTCATATTATATTCTAGGAGATATTGTAAATTATAAGTATAAATACTCAGTAAATACTTTTTCTAATATAATATTTTTTTGTAAATAATTTCTCATAAATCACTTGAGCCAAATTATTTGAAAATGTAAAAATTTTCTAATTCCTAAGTAAAGTTTTTTGAGTTAGTTAGTAAATAGGAAAATTAAGTGTAATTATAATAATTAGGCATTGTGGAGTAAATATAAATGCTTTGATTTTTTTTCAGAATGCATATCAGAAAAAAAAAACTTTTTTCAAATGGATTATTTTTAGTTTAACTTGAATATAAATTGTCTAATATTTAAAGACATATTTACTAGATTATAATATGCATATTTTATATTGTTTAAAGGTGTAATTTTTAAGTGCTTTAACTTCACCTAGGATGTTTAATTTAAAGTTGCTGGTAGTAATGCTAAATGCGAAGAATAATCTAGTCCCTAGGTCGGCGAATAATAATTTAAAAAATCCGAAACCCAAAGAAAAATTAAAACCTAAGCACTAATATCCTATCCCTAATCCTAAATAAAAAATATATCAGTATCCTTCATAAACTATTTCATCATACTAAAATCTTTATAATAATTTATCTCATAATACTCTTTTTGCTCTTACAGCTAATTTTCCACAAGTTTATACACATACCTCATATAAGCAAAAATTAATCCACACCTCTTAGCATCTATTCAGCTTATAATCATTCCCGTATCATAAACAAATTTTCAGTTTTATCCTTAAAAGCCCTTAAATTTAAACAAAGCTTAAATATCGAGTGCAACTAAGCAAGCTATAATTATATTATAATTTATTGTGTTAATCATATCAAAGCTCTCTAGATGGTGGTTTTGTATCAAGCTTTGATAATAATAAGCTATCTTCTAGAACACTACATTCTTCTGCTATTCTAAAAAGTCCTAGATTGTGATGATTATGTCTGGAAATTACAAGTACAAGGTTTCTTGGATGTTTGTATACAGTTTTAAGTGAAGTTTTTCTTAGCGAAGCACAACCCATTTATAAGACTAGCCTATTAGTTAGCTATTAATGGCGTATAATAATAATATAGTATTATAGTATAAATTAATTATTTAAGAATTTTTTTTATGATTTCAAATAAGAGTTATAACTAATGAAAATTATTTATGGAGTTTAGGCTATTTTGACTTGTTTTAAAGTTGTTGTTTTATGGATTTGGATTTAGTTTTTATAAAGATGGGACTTAAGTTTTATGATAGAATTAGGCTTGGCTTTATGATAGGCATTGAGGATTGTCAGAAATTTATATTTTTAAGTTAAAGCACAGTGGTAATTATGGTATATGTAAAAAAAAAATGAATTTAAAGCTTGTATGTATATTGTTAAATATTTAAAGACTAGCTTAGATTTTTAATAATTTCTGATCAATAAATAACTTTATCTATATAATTTCAATGACTTTAGACGTTTTTGATACCTTTAGTAATTATTCTTTTAAAAATGAATTTCAAATATATTACTAAGTCTTAATCGCATTACTAAACACACAGCAAAAAGACGACCTTAACCAGAATTCAACACACAATATTTCAGTCTCCTCTAATCTTATAAATTTAAAATTCTCTATGAACAAACACAGACAACTTTATAATAATAATAAAAATAGATTAACTTTCATTATATATAAACATCATTTTACAATATAATTATTTCATATTCTATTCCGAAAAAATTATCTAAACAATAGTCTCTGAAGATTATTTTTATCTTATCACCAAACATATCTTATTTTTTAAAACTTAAATACTTTATAAAAAAAAGGCTTATTAATAACATAAAAACATACACAAGTCTTATAATCTTTTCAGGTTCTTTTAACCTATGATAAAATCTTATAAAATATTAACTTTCCATCCCGTACAATAATAATAAAATTCTTTTGACTCTTTACGGCTTGCATTTGGCTTGACTCTAATAACTTTGGTAAAATAATTTGATATGCTTTTCTAAATAAATTTTACATAATGTTCTGGTTCAGAAGCTCCCATAAGCATTTTCATAAGAACATTTCCACCTGGTTTAAGTAATTTTTTTGAGACATGTAATACACTATTGTTTAATTCGGTAAGACTTAAGCAATCAAAATCTGTCATTCCTGAATGATTACTTGACATATCGCTAAGTATAAGATCAACATTTTGCCCTGTATGTTTTATTATCTCATCGATACTTGATTCTTTAAGCATATCTAGCTGTAAGAATGAACATCCATGAAGATAATTCATAGGTAAAATGTCTACTGATGTTAACTTTGAATCAGGGTTTTTTGATATGAATTTAAGAACTACTTGGCTCCATCCTCCTGGTGAAGAGCCTAGGTCCAGAATGTTTATTGGTAGTTTGAATAAACGAACTTTTTGATTCATTTCTATTAGTTTGTATGCACTTCTTGATCTGTATCCATCTTTGGCTGATTGCTTGACATAACCATCTGACACATGTCTCTGCATCCAGCTTGAAAACATTCTACGAGAAATCATTGCTTATATTATATAATACATAACATATTAAGAGTAGTGTTTGGGTTTTTTTTTACTATGTAAACTAATCTATTCCTAACTAATTCTAATAGTTGAAGCTTAGTATTTGCCATGCTCATTATACAAAGCATCAATAATTGACTTGTAATGGATCCTGGTTTTGTGTCTTATGAGCTTTTGAGTAGGAGTGAGTAAATCATTTGAAGTCCATGGTTTAGGTTCAATATAAAGATTTTTAATGTGCTCAAAGCCAAAAAGTTTTTTATCTTTAGCAAGAGACCTAAATTCTTCAATCATAAAATCTTTAAAATGTTTATCTTGACATATTTCTTGTAAGGGTACTTCTGACTGATATGCATTAGGACTAACCCAAAACTTTCTCACATAAGCTTCATCAGGTACCACAACTGCTACTAAATAGCTCTGAAAAGAATCTCCATAAATGAAAATCTGCATCACAAAAGGGCACTTCATATAAACATTTTCAAGTTTTTCACAAGCAACATATTCTCCTTGAGACAATTTAAAAATGTTTTTTTTCCTATCAATAATCTTTACCGCTCCATTATAAGGTAAAATCATCCCAATATCCCCAGTATGTAGCCAACCATCTTCATCAATAGTCTCTTTTGTAATATCTAAAGCTTTATAATAC
>MPUH01001183.1:0-21720 GCA_001970955.1 Stentor coeruleus
AATTGGATACACTATGAATAAAATCATCTACTTTTCATTGATAAAATAAATAAACTCTAAATGATTTTAAATGCGAAAAAATCATCAAAATCTATTTTAACTATAAATCGCAGCCATAGGCCAAATCAATCAAATAACATTATAATTTATAACCTATTATAAAATTCTCTACATTTCTCCAACTTCCAAAACCCTATTCATTTAGCCTAAATTCATAAACTCTATTTAATTTAACCTAAACTCACAAATTTTCCATGACTTAAACTCAATCCGAAAACTTTATCTTGATTCCTAATACAAAAATGAGTTTCAATACCAAATCTTCTTATTTTCCAGCCAAACCCTTTCCAAAAAAGCATCTAGGCCACCGTACCTTCAGTGCAATAACACAAAAATTTCCATCAATAAAATCTCAGCATTCAACTCCAACATCTTCTCTACAAAAAAACAGGCAATTAGATTTAATAAACGAAGCTCTAATTCAACGTTTAAACAAACTTATCAATTATAACCTTTTATTCCTTGGCGATTCAAATATAGGTAAAACAAGTCTTGTGAATTCTATTCTAACACAACATTTCGGTATAATAAACATCAAAACTGATAAACCAAATCCAACAAGAACTTTTTTAGAATATACTGAATCAATTTATCATAACGATCTAGAACTAAAAATCAAACTTATAGATTCCCCTGGTTATGGATTTTTTACTACAAAAGACAAATGGCTTGAAAGCATTGTCCAGCTTATTATCAGCAAAGCTCTTGAATATAAAAAAAATAAAGCTTTGATTCCAAAAAAACAATTAGAAGACCCTAGAATCCATGCTGCGTTTTTTATGGTTGAAGGACCAAGGTGTAAAGAAAATGATTTGTTTCTTATGCATCATCTTCAAAAGTACATCAGTATTATCCCTATAATAGCTAAAGCAGATTCTTATTCTTCTAATGAATTAATACAAGTTAAAGGGAATTTTATATGCCAATGTGCTGAAGCTGGTATTGAGTTTTATGATATCGCTAAAGATATTGGAGATGATAATAAAGTATTGAGTTCTGAAAATTTAGGGCCTATTCCTCCTTTTGCTGTGATATCAGCTGGACATCCTACTGAAATTGATGGTAAAATTATTTATTTGAGAAATTATTCTTGGGGACATTGCGATATTTATGATAAATCATGTTCTGATTTTAAAATGTTTTGCCAGATACTTTTTGGAAAACTCGTTGTTCCGATTGTAGAAACAGCTAAAGGGTTAAATAGAAGTATTGCTAAAAATGCTATGAGTAGAGAAAAGAAAGCGAAAATACAAGAGAATTTGAATAAACAGGCTGAAAAAATTAGAAAATTATCGAAATTTGTAGCGTATTTAGTATTAAGTTGGTATAAATAAGAATAGATTTGCTTTGCTGATTATAATATCAGATTGGTTTATAGAAAGTTTAAAAAAATATATAAGTTTTATTAGAAAATGATGGCAAATTTATCCTTGCCTTTTATTTGAAATATCGTAAATTTATATGAAATCCATACTTACAATCAAATACTTCTCTTAAAGAATATACTAAAAAAAAATATACTATTTTAACAAGAAAAATATTCCTACAGCAATAAAACATAATCAAATATGCTAATAAAAATCTAATGCTAATAATCACATCATATTTCCAAACAAACAAAAAATCTAATTTTTCAATCCAACAATGAGATATGAAAAACAATCTTCCTAAATCCCATGAAAAATTTTCTGTAAAATGATCTGTATAAAGCCCATCCTCCACCATATTAAAAAAGATCAAATTGCAAACTCAGGTTAGTGTTATGACTTTTCAAAGCACAGTACATGTTTGCTATATAAACAGAATAACGTTTGCATTCTGACATCTTTTATTACTACATTTTCAGTAAAATTTTAATAAAAAGATAATGTCAAGTTCTTGTAATGATAGGGCCAAAAGATCAGTATTTTATATAAATTATTGAAAAAATACCTTATAATTACTATGAAAGAGAATAAATAGAATCTTTTTAAATGAAAAGTTCAGAGAAATCTTTAAATAACTGTGGAATTAGTGGATATAAGCAAACTGTCACGATCCTTTAGTAAATTTGATAAAGCTTCACCTCGTCGCAAGTTAAAACCAAATATACTAAAAAGAAAAATCTCACCTAATACAGATAGAAGCTTGAATACAGATACTATTAAGACACCTAATATCATAGAAAATAATAAGATTAAGAAAAATAGATATATTTTACCTTTTATTAATCAATCTGTGTATGAATTTTAAAAGAAATTAATATTGTTACATGTGAGGAGTATAAAATATCTTACCAAATGCTACAATCAACAGCAAATCACAAATCGCAAAGCTTAAAAAACTAATTTTAAGATAAAACCCAACAGTATCTATATTCAATATCTCATCCCCCCATACAAAACACAAACATTTTTCACACAATTTCCTGCTAAATCCTATAAACCCTTCTTTTACTCCTCACAATCCTAATCTTCATATTCTAATTTAAATAAAAAAATCTCATATCTCCAATAAATATGAAAAAAGGAGGAAAACTTGGAAGACTCGAACTCCTCAGCTGGATCAACGAAATGACTGAATCTGACTATCCTCGAATTGAAGCTCTAAGTGATGGTATCGCATATTGTCAACTAATAGACATGCTTCACCCAAAAACCATAACATTAATCAAACTGAACTGTAATTTCTAATCAGTCTACCCTCGTAGCGAAGATGATAATTATAAAAACCTCAAAGTTCTTGAAGATGCTATGATAAAGCTTAGGTCCAAAAGAACTATTGATACAGCCAAGCTGTCAAGAAGTAAATTTCCTGATAATATGGACTTCCTTCAATGGCTTTATCAATATTGGCTTCAAAACAAAGATTCTGTTGAAGAAAGGTACCCAGCTTATGCTAGGAGGATTGAAGCTTATAAAAAGCAAAAGAAAATCCCTAATGATAAAACAAATTTCGAAATCCATATGAGCTCTCATTTAATACCAAATGATCCAGATTTTGATGTTTCTGAAAGACTATCTCCAGATCTTAATCAACAAAGAAAAAATCAGCTTAAGGACCTTGTGCTTTCTTTAGAACAAGAGTTAACGAATCAGGTTTCTAATTATAAACTACTTCAAGAAGATATACAGCAAGTGGAAGAAGAGAGAAATTTTTATTTTCAGAAACTTAGGCAGATTGAGATTGTGTGTGGAGAATCGGAAGACCCTGTTTGTGCACAGCTTATTGATATTATTTCTGCAACACCAGATGAGTTCCTTAAAGCAAACTAATAATGGGTAAAAAAAATATTTAATTTTTTGGATAAAAATCATTATGATTAAGTTGGGTTTTAGAGTTTAATATTAGATTGTAGTTTTTTTATATAGATTATAATATTTATTTTACATGATATTTATTATATTTAAGTTTGAATGATAAATCTTAGGGTTTATCTCAAACATTTTAAAAGAGTTTATTTAATTATCATAATCACGAGTGCTTTGGCTCTAATTCTGAATTTGTTTTCCATTCTATTATTGTTTTATAGTATTTTGATGACTTTTCCTTTTAATTCCATTTATTAGAAGTACTATTTCATTATGTCCTTTGTCTAAGGCAATCTGTTCTGGTATCCTTCCCATTATATCAACAGCATATATGCTAGCTTTATTTGAAATTAAGAATTGGACAATATCTTTATGACCTCGTTTGCAGGCCCAGTGAAGAGCGGTTTGGTTGGTTGAATCTGAGGATTTTACAAGGTCTGGGGTATCAATAAGCATTTGGATCACATTGTTTATATTACCAGATTTGACTTCTTTTAAAAAATGCTCAGATTTTGGGTGAAAAAAATTATTTCGTTCGGATTTCTGAAGAGTTTCTAAGTTGTTTATCAAATTTTTTCTTGAACTTTTAACCATAAAACTTTTCAATTGATTCTGTATATCAACAGCTTTGGCTATAATTTTATTGTAATTAATAATCTTATTCACTGATTTTATATCATCTTCTGTAGACTTTCCTCTTAGATCAAAACTTTTAGGTGTAGTTGATAGTTGTACATAGTGTCTGGTATTTGGAATAAACGTAATTTCTGGTATACTATTTTCTGTTATATCTGATTGATCATCTAATGATTTTTTCTTTTTAAGGATGTTTTTGTATATACTTGTCTTAAGAGCTTTTAAATTTGTTCCGTGAGTACTTTTAAACTTGAGAATTTTTTTAATTGGTGATGATTTTATTTGCGAAGTTTTTAGTACTGAGAGTGATTTAGAATTCTTTATTTGGTAGCTCATTTTGCTTTTATTTAATTTTTAATGGAGATACTAAAAGTTGTATAGGATTTTTGAGATGATTTGGGTTCTTAAAATATGTGAGAATTATGAAAATGCTTTATAGTAAAAAGTGATTCTTGAAATTTTTCTGGACATCAGTTTCTTTTATCAAAGATTTAGGTAGTAAATTTAATTAAAATTAAAAGACTACCAATTTTTATTTTCCAGAAAATCTTGGTGGCACTCTCCCCTAACTAATAATAAACAAAACATTGAGGAAATATTTTTTTTTGTACTAAACCCTAACTAATAAAATATGAAAAGTTTAATTAGAAAATAGGTAAAAATACTAGAGTTGATGAAATAATTTAAAGTGAAGGTTGCTGAATATTATTTTAAGCATGAAGAAAAAAGGAATAAAGCCTTAGAAAAGTTGCTGGAAATTTTAATGTAAAGTTTATACTGTAATCTTGAACTTGGATAAAAAAATAGATAAATTTTACGCTAATTTTAAATGTAACGAAAGATGGTTAGAAGATTTCATTAGAAAAATCGATTGCCATACTTAAAAGATAATTTATCAACCTATTAGACGAATAGGCTAAGCTAGTTAGAAAATATCTTGATATATTTTATAGTTATACCCTATATAATATTGGGGAAGATTAAGATAACCGCTTTTTTTACTAGGTTGAAAGCTTAGAGGAATTGATCATTTTGAAATTAATAAAATAAATTATAAAATTATGTGGATATGCTGTTTAAATAATCTGTTCAACCTTTAAACATTCTTTATTTCACAACTGCTTTAGTTATAATTTTCTCTATATAAAATCATTGAAGATTCAATTTCCTCATATTATTTTAAAATAATTATTAATATCATAAGACTAATTAAGGTCTTAATTTCAAATGATTACTAATAATAAACAAAATGAATCTGTTTATGGAAGGGGTAAAAAACATAATAGATCGGGTAAATTGTTGCAAAACAAACCATAGAACTGTAAGCCATCATAATTTAGTGACTGAAGAGTATGAAGAAACAAAACAGAAATCGTTAGAGCAGGCTGAAGCTGATAGTCTAACAAAGGAACCAAACGACCAGAAAGAAATAATCCCTATCGTTAAAAAAACCCCAAAACTTAAAAGTCTATGGGCTGAAGATAAACTTGCATATAAACTTTGGGACGCATGTGAAAAAAACAGCCTTACAAAAGTTAAAAATTTGTTAAGTGAACATATAAATGCATTTGAGCTTAATGCACAAAGTCCAGATGGGAGCACAATTTTGCATCGAGCAGTCAAGCATCATTTCATAAAACTCATCGACTTACTCCTTGAATATACCCCATTTATCAACATAAACTGTATTGACATATACAAAAGGACTCCTTTACACATCGCATGCATTGAAAGTGATTTTAATATCGTTAAGCTCCTAATAGAAAAAGGAGCTCTAATCAATACTACAGATAAAGATAATAATACAGCTGTTCATCATGCGATTATGGCAGAAAATCCTCAGATCATTGAATACTTAGTATTAATGTGCCCAGATCTTGGAATAAAAAATTCTAAAGGTCAGACAGCTATTGACTTACTAAAACTAAAAAACATCACAATCAATTCAAATCCTTCAGAAATTTTCACAATAAGCGATTATGACGAATTAGAAGTTAATATTTCGATCCCTGATGGGGTTGTAAGACCAGACCGTCCGGTAACCTTAAGGGATTTTGAGCCTGTTCAAATAATAGGACGGGGGAGTTTTGGTGAGGTTTTTTTAGTGAAAATGAAGTTCACAGGGAGTCTATACGCAATGAAAGTTCTCAAAAAAGAGAAGATCTTCGCTCAAAACTTAGTCAGATACGTTATGACAGAAAGAAATGTTCTAAGCTATATAAACCACCCATTTATTGTAAGGCTGAGATATGCATTCCAAGATGCAGACAAAGTGTTTTTAGTCCTAGACTATTGCCAAGGAGGTAATCTAACCTCATGTATTAGTCGTTATCAGCGTCTTCCTGAAGATATCGCCCGTATTTACAGCTGTGAAATCGTCTTAGCTATATCAGAATTACATCGTAGAGGGATTATATACAGAGACTTAAAACCTGATAATGTTATACTTGATTCTGATGGTCATGCACTTCTTGCAGATTTCGGTCTTTCTAAAGAAGGTATTCTCGACAATGTCTCAGCAACATCTTTTTGTGGGTCAATAGCTTATCTAGCCCCAGAAATGATCAGCAGACAAGGCCATGGAAAAGCTGTGGACTGGTACTTATTCGGGGTGATTTTATATGAAATGCTCACAGGTAAGCCTCCTTATTATAACAGTGATAGGAAAATTTTACTCCAAAACATAGAAAGCGCTAAACTTAAAATACCCCCAAGGCTAAGTGAAGAAGCGAAAGATCTACTAAAAAACTTACTTAAAAGGGACCAGCATAAAAGGTTAGGAAGTATTAATGATGCTGATGAAGTTAAACAACATCCATTTTTTACTGGAATCAATTGGGTTGATGTATATAATAGAAAGCTCAAACCTCCTATACCTCCACCTTCACTTATAAGAACTGGATGTATGACTGGGTATAAACTAGGTAATGATGATCATACTAATGCTGAGACAAAGCTTAATGGTTGGACTTTTGTGTCTGAATAGGGAGTTTTTTAATGGAATTTATGTGGAGTTAATATAAAAGTTTTTTTGAAATCAATTAGGAAGTATGGCATAGGTTTTAAATAAGGGTTTTAGTTATACTACCAATTGCCAAATGGGTCTTCTTGTTGGTTTATTGTTTCAGGCTCAGAATTTGAGTTTGGGTATCTGTAAAAGTTGGAAGTGTCTCCTTGGAAACGCACAGGAGGGATGTAAGGCATTTGGATTGCTTCGAATATGAGAAGTTCCCATTCTAAACCTCGGAACCAACGGTGTTTTTTTATATCCTCAACACCTCTTTTCATGTTCCCATATCGCTTACTTAGATCTAAAACAAGAAGATGCTTTATAAGAGACTTGGAAACTTTGTCAAAGCCCCGAGGAAATTTTATGCGGCAGTTTAGAATGTTTTCATAAATCTTCATTGGGTCTTGGTCGTGAAATGGATCAACACCAGTTAGCATCTCATAAATAATCACTCCTAAACTCCACCAATCTACCGCACTTCCATATCCATTTTTCAATATAACTTCAGGTGCAGTGTATTCAGGAGTACCACAAAATGTATACGTCCTATCAGGGACAATTTTAGCCAAGCCAAAATCAGTCAGTTTTAAATAACCGTTGTGCTTAATAAGTATATTCTCAGGCTTGAGATCTCTAAATATAATACTTTTATTATGCAAATACTCAATCATCATAGTAATCTGAGCTGAATAAAGCATAGACTGCATATTAGGTAAAATCTTACAAACACGTATATGAGTAAATAAATCCCCACCAGGTACAAACTCCATAGCCAGATAAAGATTATATATATCTTGACTATACCCAAGTAATTTTACAATAAATGGGTGTTGTAGTTCTTTTAATAACATAAACTCTGAATGTACATGGTCAACTTGTTTGGTTTTTATAATATGGGCTTTTTTTAATATTTTTAGAGCGAAATATGCAGTGTTATTTTTAGGCCTTGCTATGCTTACTTTCCCATATCCCCCTTTACCTATTGTGTGATATATTTCAATGTCATCTAAATTAAACTTTTGAATCATATTTTTACTTATTTAATATATTAGCATTTACTAGTTATTGTTTTATAATATTAAATTATAAAGGATTTTAAATCCTGAGAGGTTTTTGAAGGAAGGGATATGAGAAAAAACTATTTGTTGGATAGAATGATATATAAAAATATTTGTTTTTATGTTGGTGTATTGGATATAATGGATTGTGGATTATGAGAAATGATGGAGTTTCATGTTGTGGTTTATGTTGCTGGTGGTTTGAGAAAAGGATTATGTTTTTATTGAGATATGTAAATTTTGAATATGTGAAAGAGTATTTTCGGATAAAAATCTTAGAAAATAAAGATAGAGTTTGTGATAAGTATATAGAGTAGTTTAGGATTATAGTAATTGATAATATTTTTAATAACTTTAAGCCTAAATGAAATTTAGGTGTGTTGATTAAGATGAAGACAGATTTAACTAAAAAACTGAAAGAAAAAAAATTTTTGGAGAATTATAGTCTAGGTGAATAATGGCAATGTAAGTTTTGATATAGAAATTTAAAATTAGACATAGTGATATATATTAAAGAGAGATATCAATAAATTTCAGCTACATATGTATTAGTTTTGATTTTTATGCTTTAATAATATAGATTCTGATAGATTACCTGATTTTGAGTTGAAAAAAGTTGTCTATTGAGGTGGGATAAAAATTTGTCTTTTTTTGCAATTTTTGGTAGACGTTAAGATTGTTCTTTAGATTTACAAACCCTAGACATCCTCATCCTTGTAAATTCTATAAAATATCATTAGCCCCCTTCTTTTATTTATATGGTAATTTACTAAATGCATGCACATATCTTGTATATTTATGTGCATAGATACGAAAGCTTTAGTATTCAATCTCACTAAACCTTAATTATGTATATAAATAATTAAAAGGTTGTATCCAGCCACCAACACATAAATTCTTAAATCAAACTTCAGACAATCTATAAAAAGATAATATTTTATAAGCTTTTGAGTAAAACTGTTATCTAGATCTCAAAATTAATGAAAAACCTAAAAAAATCCAGCAAAAAACTTCACAAAAAATAAAAATCTCAAGTAATTAATAACTAAAAAACGCAAAAAATCTAATAAATTCTAATGATTATGACTAAACAAATTCTTTGCAAGTGTGTGCTTCATAATTTCATTAGTTCCTTCTATAATCTTAAGTACTCTAAGTTCTCTTAAAAGCCTTTCCATACCATAATCTCTTAAAAGTCCATATCCTCCAAACATTTGCAAGCATTCATCAGCAATTTCATAGCAAACATCCGTTGATCTCATTTTAGCTATAGCTGTAAACATATTTTTTTCACTTATACCATTATCAACAAGTCCTGCAACATTTCTTGTTAACATACGAACTTCTGTGAGTTTTGCTAGACAATCAGCCATTCTAAACCTAAGATGTTGAAAATCTTTTAATTTTGTACTGAATTGTGATCGTTCACTCATATAAATTGAAGCTTTTTCTAATGCAAGCCATGCTCCTCCAAGTGCACATGCTGCTATTGTTAATCGACCACCTTCAAGACCTTTCATTGCAATTTTCATACCTTCACCTATGTTTCCTAGAAGATTATCTTTTGATACTATAACGTTATCGAAATTAACCATTTGGGTTGGTTGAGTTCTCCAACCTAATTTGTCTTCTTTTTTACCAAATGAGAGACCAGGAGTCCCTTTTTCTACTATAAAGCAAGAGACTTGTCTAGGATGAGTTTTAAGCATGACAAAATATAAATCACTTGCTTCTCCTCCACTAATAAAAGATTTTGACCCATTAATAACATAAGATGATCCTTCTTGTTTAGCATTTGTTAACATTGCTCCAGCATCACTTCCACTTCCTGCTTCTGTAAGACAATAACTAGTCAATAGTTCAAACTTACATATTTTTTCCTGCCACTTTTTTCTTTGAGATTCACTTCCAAAACTATCTAATAATCCACAGCACATATTGTGAATGCTAATATAAGATGCTGTACTTATACATCCACGTGATAAAGCTTCAAGTATTAATGTTGCTTCTAACTTACCTAAACCAGTTCCTCCATATTCATCTCTTGTGTAAATCCCCCCAAAGCCAAGTTCACCAGCTTTTCTTAGTTTGTCTATAGGGAAATGCCCAGTTTTGTCCCAGTTACAAGCATGAGGAGCGAGCTCTTTTTCAGCAAAATCTAATGCTAAAGCTTGAAATGATATTTGGTCCTCAGTGAGACCAAAAGTCCCAGATAGTAGGCTAATTCTTCTTGTAGCAAATTTCAGCATATTCTTATAAAATACTGAGGAATTAAAAGAAAATTGAAGTTTATGGATTTTATATGGGTATCTTATTTAGGATATAATAATAGTTTTTATTAGACCTTTTTTTTAATATGATATCTGCCTTAGCGTCGATTTTATCTTGGAGAATTTTCACTTGAGCTTCGACTTTTTTCAGAAAAAACCCCTGATTTTAAGAGGCTGGCTTAATACACTTAATAAGAAGCATTGGAACTTTTTGACAGTGCTTCGATTGATGTCAGAGACTTTTTTTAGACAGATTTCTGAGGATAAAAGGACTATTTTGCCAAGTTATTTTCAGAGTGCACGCTTTTAATTGAAGATTTGCGTGCGAAAGTTGATGTCTCGGTGTAGTCATCGTCTATTAGCTCACTTCTTTGGACTCGTCTAGCTGATCAACGCTTTGGGAAGTTTTATANATGTCTCGGTGTAGTCATCGTCTATTAGCTCACTTCTTTGGACTCGTTTAGCTGATCAACGCTTTGGGAAGTTTTATAAGAGTTAAACGAATTTTATTAATTTCATAAAATCATGGGGAAATTTTATGGATTTCAGGTATATTTATAGATTTTCTATATAAAATAATGAATAATTTCAAATTCCCCACAAGACTTACTTTTTATTCCTAAATGCACTTAATATCCTTCAAATTTTCCTCAAAACCTTACTTTTTTCTAATTTCTCTGATAAAAACAACAATTTCCTACCTTTATACCTCTAAAAATCTTCATTAAAAAATTATATAAAAGTTTGTGTATAGCATATTTCTATTAAGCTCTAAATACGAAAATAAATAGGAAATAGAAATGTCAAACTTACCATATCTTGATCCAAACGCGGCTTTTACTAAAGATTCAGTTCTAGTTCTTGACACATTAGTTTCAGCAATGAGTAATTCTAATCCTGGTGAAAGGAACTACTCAGTCCAAGCGCTAAAAGAAATCAAAGAGCATCACAATCTGTGGATCCATGTTGACACTATTATAGAAAACGCGAAAAACCCTGATACCAAGTTTTTTGCCCTTTCAATACTAGAACACGTGATTTCCACTGCATGGAATGCAGTGCCTGTAGACCAGAAAACAGGGATCAAAAATTACATAGTAAGACTAGTAATTGATAACACTTCTACCCAAGCTTCCTCTCATTTCCTAAACAAACTAAACATGGTGCTTGTCCAAATTGTAAAGCGCGAGTGGACAACGACCTGGCGAACTTTCATCCCAGAAATTTGTAGCGCGTCCAAAAGTAGTCAGCCCTTATGCGAAAATACAATGAACCTACTCAAACTCCTAAGTGAGGAAATCTTCTCAGAATCTAACAACATGAACTCGAATCAAAAAGCCCAACTAAAAACCACAATGAACGAAGAGTTCAGTAATATTTACGAACTCTGTGACTGGGTATTAAAAACCGCAATAAAACATCCAGGTGCAGTTCAAATATCTTTAATAAAAGCATGTTTATCAACATTAGCCGCATTTCTCGAATGGGTTCCTCCAGTTCACATCTATTCAGGAGATTTTCTAAAATTCATGATGGATAATTATCTTGACAACATACAATTTCGAACCTTAACTTTAGAATGTTTAACTGAAGTTGCAGGGATAACAATGGATGTTTTACCTAATGACCCACATTTTGGCGTATATAGTACAGCAGTTTTAAACCTTATTATTAGTTCAGTAGGGAAACTATCAATGCATTATCCACCAAAAACTACAAATTTCGCTGTACTTCATACTTCATATGATTCAGCTAATCAACTTATCCTTAAAAATTTCTCTCAACATCTAGCTTTGTTTTTCTTAGCATATACACAAAACCATTTATCACTTATAGAAAAAATTATCCAATCAAACTCAATTTCTGATTCTGAACAACAGATAATAATCCAAGCATTGACTGGTTTATTTGCTTATATGATATCATTGACGAGTTATCCTGAAGATGAGATTTTTAAAATATGTTGTGATTTTTGGCACAATTTGGCTAAACATTTATATGAACAAAAAGGTTTGGATTGGCTTGGAAATAAACTTTGGAACGCGATTTATAGAGAAGCGATTAATGAAGCTAAAAATTTACTTATACCAAAAATGGCCAAACCTACTGAAGTTTTGGTTTCAGTAGATGAATATGGGAATACAATTAGAGAAACTGTTCAAGATACTGAGACTGTAGCTTTATATGAACTTATGAGAGAAACACTTATTTATTTGACAAATATCGACCCTGAGGAAACAGAACTTATTATTATGAAGAAAATGGCTAAACAAATGGATGGAAGCGAATGGTCATGGACTAAAGTTTCTAGTCTAGCTTATGCAATTGGGTCTATAGCTGGAGCTATGAATGAAAATCATGAGAAAAGATTTTTAATACATGTTATAAGAGACCTTTTAACTTTATGTGAAGGTAAAAGAGGAAAGGAAAATAAAGCAGTTGTAGCGACTAATATCATGTATGTAGTCATGCAATATCCTAGGTTTTTACTTAGTCATTGGAATTTTTTAAAAACTGTAGTCAAAAAACTTTTTGAATTCATGCATGAAGCGCATCCTGGGATCAAAGATATGAGCGTTGATACCTTTTTGCGTATTGCTCAAAACTGTGGGGCTGAGTTCATTCGTATACATGAGTCCGAGGACCAGCGTGAGCCGTTTATTTTCGAAATAATCCGAGGTTTGTCATCAACAATATCAGACCTTGAAAACCATCAAAAACTAGTGTTTTATCAATGTTTAGGGCAGATATTAAGCAATTTATATTCAGAACAAGAACTTAATTATCATATAACTGGAGCATTAAAGCTTGTCCAAGAACAATGGGAAAAGACTTTAAATCATATAAGTACTAATATTCAAGCAATGCAAGATTTAGAAGTTTCACGTTCACTTGCTTTTTGTGTTAAAGCTAATGAGAGTTTTTGTCAGACCCTAGGGCATTTTTACTATATACAACTGAACAATATTTTCAATAGCTTAATACAAGTTTATACAACTTATAGTCAATATATAACCTCACAAATTGCGACAAATGGTCCTGTTATATTAAATCATGCATATATAGTAAATGCTAGATCAGTAAAAAAACGCATATTAAATCTCTTATGTACATATACAAAAGCATGTAAAATGGGCCAAATTATTATAGAAAACTACTTACAAGTTATATTAAATGCTGTTCTTGGGGATTTCGTCAATAATTCAATTGAGCTAAGAGAAGCTGAAGTTATAACTCTGACTGCAGATCTTACAAATCAATTAGAAAAAGGTATTTTACCTTATATGGAAATTATCCTTGGCCCATTTTTAGATAGTGTACTTAATATGCTAGTCCAAGATTTCACAACTTTTCCTGAACATCGACATAGTTTTTTTGAAATGCTCAAAGCTGTGACCGCTCATTGTTTCCAAGCTCTTTTACAAATGCCTTTAGAAAGGTTTAAAATTGCTGTAGATACTGTGCTTTGGGCTAGTAAACATAATAGTACGTCACATGCTGAACTTGGATTATTAACTTTAAAGCAAATCCTTGACAATTTGTTAGCAGTCGAGACTTCAGGGTATTTTTATCAGCATTTTTATATGTATATCCTAACAGAAATCCTAGCAATATCAACTGATAGTTCACATTTGCCTAATTTTAAACATCATACGTTTATTCTTGGGCATTTGTTTTGTTTAGTTGAAACTGGGCTTATACAAGTTCCTTTAGCTGATGGGATTAATAACCCTGAAGGAAATAAAACTTTTGTTATAAATCAATTAACTGGGATTTTGACGACTAATTTTACTAATATGAACTCTGTGCAAATTGAAGCTTTTGTTTTGGCGCTATTTAATAGATGTCAAGATCATGGGGAATTTAAAAGCACGTTAAGAGACTTTTTAGTGACGAGTAAAGAAATTGCTGTAGACAACCCTGCGTTTTATGCTGATGATAGGGATAAGGAACTTGCTGAAGCAACAAGGAAGAAAAGTTTGGTCCCTGGGTTATTGCCTGGTAGTCATTATTAACTAGATTAGTTTTCTTTTTTTTGATGTTTTTGAAGTAAATTTTTTTTTCCATAATTAAATTAGTTAGTCTGTTTTAGTCTATACATCAAATTGAAAAAAGTTTCATCGTCTGGATATTTATATGATTGAATAAAACTGGGTTCGCATATGTTTAGGAGTTTAGGCATTATTCCTTCGATTTTGCTTCTAAGATTTTTCCCATCATGCTGATTAGCTACTCTTGTTATAGCTTCTAAGAACTCAATAAATGACATTTCTAAATGCCGAGTTTTATTAAGATAATCACTCTGAGTTATCATCGACCTATTATAACAAACATCAGCTTCTCTAATAGTAAAATGTTCATTTATCAACTTAGCATCAATACACAAGTTTCGAAATTCATTAAGACTCATATACAAATCTTGAAGAGTTTCTTTTAAACTATACTTTTTATAAACATATTCAAGTAATGGTTTATAAGCTTTAAGTATATAATCTATATTCTCAGTCATATACTCTTCTAATCTCCAGGTATTAGTATTGTATTTATTTAGAAAAATCTCAATATTATCAGCAAATAGTGTCATTATTGCTTCGATTATATTTGACGTAACTTTATTTCTTATGAATTTATCATTAGCAATTCTTATAATTATTTCTAAGAACTCATATCGACAAAGCCCATAATCTGCGTTTTTTGCTTGAGTTTTATCTTTCCTTGAAACAACACCCCAGTTAGCATTTAAATCATTTAAGGTAAATGAATTGTCGATAAATTTTGATTGATTTAAAAAGTCGTTTAAAATGTTGAAATCTATTGCAAAAATTTCATTTACAGATAGGGCTGAGAGGGTTTTATAAGCTTCTAATAACAAGTCGTATTTTTTACGGATAAAAGATTTTAGTTCTTCTTTTTGAAGGTCTTCTTTGATAATATTAGAAAGTTTTAAGTTTAACCAATCGAACTCAAAGCATTCGGTTCTAAGTTCGATAGTGTCGATAATATATTCAGCAAAAATACTTATTGGGATACTCCAAGGTATTTTCTCATATTCTAAAGAAGAAGATGAGTCTTCAATAATTTCCCTAGCTTGAGTATCAAAAAGATCTTTAGAACTACATTCTTGACCAGTAGCTTTAATAGAATTTACTATATTTATCTCTTTATAAGGACCAGATTGTGGGATAGGGTTTTCAAGTCGACTTGTTGGATAGGATTTACTAGTAAAACAAGTCATATGGTTTGAAAAATAAAACATAATCTGTCCAGGTGGAACTACTCTGGTAACACTTATAAAACCATTGTTATCTTTTTTCAAAGGTGTCGCTGCCCATTTATCACAGTTTAAATGTATACTTTTAGGCTCATATTTACTATCCCCAGAAGTCCATATAAAAGTTGTTTCAATCCATTTTTCGCATATCCAACAATTTATTTTTATATGATGTTTACTTGAGTATTTGGATTTATCTAAAATCCTATTAAAAAAATGCCCTTGTTGCATTGTTCCTTGAGTTATTTCAGAAGGATACAAGAACCCTTTAGCATCAATAAACCCTTCATTTCCAATCATATGAAGGCCAAGTATTTTGTGGTTACTTTTTATAAGCTCAGCAAAAATTTCACATTCTTGAAATGTGATGTTGTTATAAGATAAATCCACATGTAAAAGAAGAGAATTTATTTTAAAACATTTCCCTATAGCTTTGACTGTTTCCATACTGTTATCTCTTCCTAAACTGTTCCAAGAGATGTCAAGAGCTTTAAGACTATCATTTTGACTTAGACCTTCAAAGAATTCTTTTGCCCCTTCAGTTCGAATATTGTTCCAATGAAGGTCTAGGTTTCTTATTGTAGAGTTGTAGCGAAGCATTTCTTTAAGAGCTGTACAAGATAAGAAACCTAAATTGTTTTTTGCTAGGTTTAAACTATGTAAAACTTTGTTATCGGCCAGGATACGACATAGATCAAAAATTGCCTTTTCACCAATTGAAATGTTTTCTAGTTCTAAAGTTCGCAAACGTGTTTCATTGTTACTCACAATTTGTATAACTTTTTCGATAGTGACTCTTCCAAGCTTGTTTTCTGAAATGTTGATGATTTTTACCTTCTTCGAGTGGATTCCTGAGAGAATTTTCGCACAGCCTGCATCGGTTAATCGATTCGCTTTAAGATTTAAATTTGCTATTTCCTTGTACTGTTTAACACCTTTAGAAAAAGCTTCAGCGAAAGTGTCTCCCATAGAAAACATATGTATGTCTATAAGGGTGTTTGGTCCTTTTCTTCTAATAATTCCAAAAGGTTGAGGTCTCATATGAATTTTTTCGATTTCTCCTAAATAAGCTGCATGCGGGGTATCTTCAAGCTTTTCCAGTCTATTTCTTTCTGATATAAGCGGTAGGTTAAAATACGTGTCTAAAAACTCTAATTTCGCTTCATTTCCAACTATAACACTATTCTCCAAACTTGTTGGTCTTTTGCTTTGAGAAGATGTTAAAATATTTGAAACTCGTGCTCGTGATTGAACTTCTGACATATCAGATGTGTACATTGACTTGTTCATTACCCCTAAACTTAATCTTTTTTTATGACTTTTCAAGCTTGGTAGGTTGATGGAAAGTTTCATTATTTAATATTCAAACTGTACTTAAAATTAAGTTATAAAGTCTAAAATATTTTTAATTAATTCAACATAAGTTCAGAGTTGATTGTTATAAATAAAATTTTATATGATTTATAATTTAAATAGACTAGGTAAAAAATGGATGATAATAAGAATGATATGTAAATAATTATAATTAAATGCTTTTTAAGATAAAGTTTTTGGTTTAATGTTGCAAATATTTTGATTAAGATTTTTATGGAATTAGTTTATGCTCTCTTTATTATAATTACCACACTAATACATAATTAAAGCTGATTTACTTAAAAAAATTATTTAAATCTAGCAACTTTGAATATTATCATGTTTTAAATATTATTCCTAAAATGCCTTATCCCCATTTCACACTTTTTAATCCAAAACACAACTCTCATTAAATTAAAATCATCAACATAAAACTCATACAAAATAATTCTATTAAAAATCAAACCTCTCCAAAAAATTTTTAGCAATTTCCAATATTCACATACAAAATCTATATTCATCAAAGCATTAATCTATCCTTTCTCTATCATAAATCTCAAAATTTCACAAACCCAACTTTTATCTTCCCAAATATCGATTAAAATAAAATTTCTAATTAAAATGGAATCTCCAGGACAGTCCCTTAGCGACTTCACAATTGATAAAGAACTGGGTCATGGGAGTTTCGGAATGGTATACCGAGTGAAAAGCTTAAAAAACAATTGTATCTACGTAATAAAGAAAATTAATATCGACCATCTCTCACAAAAAAGTCAAAAAGAAGTGATTCACGAAGCCCAAATCCTCAAAAAACTTGACCATCCCAACATCGTAAAGTATTTCTGTTCTTTTATGGATGGTAAAAGTCTCTGTATCGTTATGGAATACATCAACGGTGGAGATCTTCACAAACTCATTCGTTTTTATCAAGATAAAAAAACCTTCATTCCAGAGTCTGAAATATGGAAAATGTCTTTTGAGCTTTCAACAGCAATCCAATATCTTCATAGTAAAAGTATCATTCATAGAGATATTAAAACTTTAAATATACTTATAACAAAAAATCATACAATAAAACTAGCTGATCTTGGAGCTTCAAAAATAGTATCAGCACCTATGCAAGTTACTAGAATAGGCACACCATTATATTTAGCACCAGAACTAGTAAAACATAAACCTTATGATTATAAAGTTGATATCTGGGCTTTAGGATGTGTTATATATAATCTTGCTAAACTTCAACCACCTTTTCAAGCAGAAAATCTTATAACTTTAGGTATGCAAATAGTATCTAAAAACCCTGAACCTTTACCTTCGATTTATTCAGAACATCTGACTGAGTTTGTATTGAAAATGCTATCAAAACAACCTATTGATAGACCTGGGATATCTGGGGTTATATCTATGATTAATAGATTTAAGGATTTGAAAGAAGTTCAAAATACTAATGAGTTTATGAGTACTGAACAAATTGTTATGAGAAATTCTCCAATTATTGATGATGAAAATGTGAGGTTTTTTAAATTTAAAAATTTGATTGATAAGGTTTTAGTGGATGATGAACCGAAAATTCCTGAGTTTAAAAGTGTTGTGATGACTGCTGAAGAGATAGTCGATGATGAAAAATCGTATAAAATTGATGAAAAATCGTATAAGACTGATGATAGACCTTTTACAGCTTATAAGACTAGGGTTGTGTTTAGGGTACCACAAAAAAATAGACCGCAATCAGCTGTGAATAAGAAAAACCCGCTTTATAAACCTAGAGAAATTAAAACTTTACGCATACCTCCGCCGTGTGTGAAATTTAATTGTTTTGTACAGAAGACTGCTAAAAAACATATTACTATTAGTGATTTGTATTTTTAATGATATTGATAAATTAAGATGCTTGTGTAAATTTTAAAGTGGAATATTTTTTTGGTAAATGATTTTTTAGGTGATTTTTTATGTGATTTTTTATGTGATTATTAGGATTATATTTATGTAGATGTTTGGAGATTTATTATAAGATTGAAGTTGTGTTTTTATGCTAAGTTTATTATGATAATATATAATTATGTTCTAAATGCTGATTATGTTTTATATAAAATATTACTTTATTATTAATAGAAATTAGTAAAGTAATATGTCAAGTCTCTTTTTGTGTTAAAACCCTTTGAAGTAAAAGATCTGTTTTGGGGTTATTCTTAAACAGGAAATAATTTTATTTTGTATTTAACTTTAAATATGTATTTATAGAAAATTTATTAAAATCAAAAATAGATTCTAACTTTTGTTATGTTTGGATGGATACCTAAGGATATTCTTAATGATTTGATTAATAAAATTGATGTTAATGAAGATTGGTCGATCTAAAAAAATTTAAAAATTTCTGTTTATCAAATTTTGCCTTCAAGATGAAGATAAAGAAGTTAAATTATAGAATAATTAGAAGTAGAGATTATTTGGATATAAAACTTTAACTACACTGATTAGATAGAAATTTCTGTGATATAATTCGAGATGGCATAGCAGATTCTTCAAATTTAGCACTTTCTTCTCTTATAGTAAATAGTTGAACTTGCTGATTATCACTTAAGATACTATTAGTTTCATTTTTTAAATCTGTATTTTGTTTAAGAACGTTGATGTTGCAATTCACTACTTTTTTTGAACTTATGCATCCCATATTTTATTATATTACTTAACATATGATAAAATAATCTTTGATCGGTTTTTATTTTTATGATTTAAAGTTTATGATGATATATTCAGATTAGTTTAAAGGGAAGTTTTATTAAAGATTTTTTTTTTAATAATAGTGATAAACTTCAAGAAGAAAAAAATACATAATGTACTTAAAAATGAATAAATTCTTAACTTAAAGGGAGGAAATAATATAAAATAATTTAAAGCAAGAACCAAATAGTAATTCAATCACCTAAATAAAAAATACAAAGCATTATATTATCCATTTTTTATTATAAAAACACACAAATATTTCTCAATCACATCACGAAACATAAAAAATTTCCTACTTCTTTTAAAACTTACAAAAAAATCTAAAAATTTAACTCAATCTTATAAAATTAACCTATTTAATGTAATTTCAATTACTAATATTATTTAAAATTTGGTCGTAAATAGCTGAAGAACGAATTTTCAAGTATTTGATCAACAGGATCCTCAAACTGCTTACAAGGAGCATCAGGTAAGTATGTGTAAAATGCAGGCACATGTTTATTAATAGTTGATTTCCCAAGTGAAAACAAAGAAAAATCATCATTTTTGTCAAGATTAAGTTCCCCAGCTATTTCTCCAGTTACAGACAGCCACTCAAGAAGATATCGATGATTAGCTTTAAATCCTTCAAAAGTTTTCCTAGCAGCTGAATGACTAGAAAACCTTAAAATTGCCCATCGAACATTGTTATCATCATATCCGAATTCAATATGCAAGATCCTTGATGAGTTAGAAAAAAGACTTTTAAGTGTCAACTCATCAGCCATCGGGCCTAATCCTGAGACTTTTACGGCCTTGTTCAAAGTATTCTTGGACGGAAGCATTTGCTTCTGAAGGTTTCTAAGAAGATTTTCATACTTGTTGATATCACTGACAAATACATGTTTATTAGCCTTTAATAAGTCACAGGCTTCTTGAGTCTTCCCCTGCTGATGTAAAATCCCAGCCAAATCCTTAATAGCACTCTCAGGTCTTTCCCCAATCTCAATTGCCTGACGATAAAAATGCTCAGCCTTTTCTAGGTCTTTTTCAATATACTCTGCAGCCTTAGCGAAAGCATAAGGAGTTTGCTGACGAGGTATTGGAAACCCTCTTTTAATCTGCCCTGCTGTTTTCAAATATCTTTGCAGACCTGCTTGAAAAGTAAATTTCCGACCAGCCTCTGATGCCATTTATTAGTGGTAAATATGAAAGATGCCTTAATACAAAGGAAAATCCCTGAGGAAAATAAATCATTAGAAATTGTTAAAAGTGAAAGGAATGACTAATTCTCAATGATTAATGATGATATTTTCCTCACAAACTCTATAAAAATGTTAATACAACTGATTGATTTTTTTTTTGCTAAAAATATGATAGAGTAATTTCTAAAATCACCTAATGCGTATTTTTTATTTATAGATATACTGCAGTTAGTGCTATAAATATCTGTTAATAATCTACTTGATTTCAAGCGATAAATAATGCAGATAATATGTATGTAGCCTCAAAGGCTATATTCAGCTATTCTTATTAATGGTTTTCAATGTTGGGATCTGCCTTGAGTATTTTAAGATGTATAAGTATCAAAGTCCTCCTAAATAAATATTTATCAATATATTTCTGACAACTACGACAATAAAGACAGTTCTTGAATGTTGTTTAAAAAATTTGATATTCAACTGTAATCATCTGTTTTTTTTATAGGGTTTATGATTCACTCAGTTTATAATTCTTTTTAACAATACATGATATTAGGAAAATCAAGAAAGATTTTTGGGGTTAGAAAGTGAAGGTTGGTTGATGAGAAAAAGAAAAATTATTTGTTTAGATTAGAGGGGATACTGCTAAGCAAATTGGCTTTTAAAGTAAAAATTTGATGAATATTGTGTGTATTTGTTTAAAGATTTGATAAAAAAATCCTGATCACTTAGATATGTTCAATTTTTTATCTGAATCAATGCTTGATATTAGCACATCCTATTCCATTTCCTCAAAATTTCACAATTTTATATCATAAAAACTTGTAAACTACAAATTTTTTTATTCTTCATTTAAAAACATCATA
>MPUH01001184.1:0-21631 GCA_001970955.1 Stentor coeruleus
GCAGTTAGTAAATTTATTAACACTACAAAGATAAAAACCAGAACTAATCTGTAAACTCATTTGTTTATCTTTTTCAATATTTAAATTCATTTCTGCATCTTTTTTATTTTTTAAACTAAGAGGAATTTGAGTATGATTACTGAGGTTAATTGCTAAAAGCTGAGGGCTTGGTGAAACAGTGTAATATAAAGCATAATTCAAACCAATGAATGGGTCAATATCATAGAAGCTCATTAAATCTTTTTTAATAATCTCCAGATCACTTAACATATGATCTACATCACCATCAGCTAAATTAATAAAGTTCTCATTATCTTGAATATCAATTTCTCTATTAGATTTTATATTTTTGAACATTTTACAGAACCGATTTTCTATTTCTTCAATATTTTTTATCAGTTTATTGCTTAGATTTAGTGTTTGCTCTATGATCATTTTTGCTGATTCAAGTGCCTGGCTTTTGATCTTTCGGATTTTCGATAATACATCGGGGAATTTTTTACAAATTTCTTTCGCTTCTTCTGGATCTGGTCTATATAATAATCCGACTATTTGATGATTTGATTTTAATACAAGATGCTCAGAAGGATGTTTCATACACATAAATATTGGCTTTCCTTTACATTCGCATACAAAAGCTACTTCTTTGTCACAACCTGCTTTCAAACACCTTTTAGGCATGCTATTATCTAATAAGTAGCACATTGGCTTTTCTTTACTTTCGCATACGGGAGCTACTAATTTGTCACAACCTACATACGAGGACATCATATTATTATTATCTAATAAATACATGTAAACTATTAACTAAAAAGTCTCCTATACTAATAACTAGATAGAATAGTATAAAATTTCTGATATTCAGAAATTTATTCTATTAAACCTAATTTAGAAGCCAATTTACTTTACTAAGGAAAATGTACAGTGTAAAAATTATCGCAAGAAAAAAATTATATATCTGAGGCTAATCAAATCCTATATAAATATTAGTAAACATAAAAAATATGATTGCCAATCTCATAAAGTTTTAACTTTATTTAAAATTTTTTTGTTCAGGCGGATTCATCTTAAAATTCAATCGATATTAGCAAGATATATTTAAAGCAAATAATCTTATAAATTTCAGAGGTTTTTTAGCTTTGCTCAATGCTTACCAAAATCTCTATTTATATCAAAGTATTAGCAAAATATTTTAAGATACTATTAATTCCTAAGACTAAAAATTCTAGTTATAAAAAATTCCTTTATTCATACCATAATTGTTTTCCTGCTGTATGTTATCATGGCTAATGTTATCAATTTGAATATTTTTATCACTTTTCACATAAGAAATGATTTCAAGTTTTTTGAGGGCAGGATTAATCCTGAGCAATTTTAACTGCCCATCTATAAAGTAAATAAAACCTCTAAAAACACGGTAAGAAGAAATTAAAGGAAAATTCACTGTTAAATTATTGAAATAGCATTTGAAATCAGACAAAGATTTTCCTGAATTTTCATAGAGTTTCCCTTCATTTACTATCAGCCAATCTTTAAAAATGTATTTATATAAATTTCCTTCTAGACTTGTAACTTTATTGTAAGTATTTTGCTTGTTGTTATAGTTATAAAGTCCATCAATACTCATCCCTGTTAGCACAATTTCATTTTTTATAAGACAAGCAGATCCATTTACTTGAGGGATATTAGATATTTGTATATTTGGATAATTATTGTGAAATGGATCAACTGAGAATCTCCCCAAACTTTGCATTTTTTGTACCGGAAGTATAGAAGAAATAGTACTAATAGATTTTTTTTTTAAGTCAAGGGCGTAGGAACATGAATTGCTATTGGGTAAAAAGAAATAAACAACATCTTCTTTAAAAACTGAACCAATTATAAAAATGTTTAACACCTGAGTAGCTAATATATTGCACTTATTTTCTTTTAAATCAATAATATAAATAGAATTATTACAACATAAGCAGCAAGTATCATTTTCGGTATAGCATATAGTTGAGTATGGATTTAGGAAGCAAGCATTATTTTGGTGTATAGTTGGAGATAAATTTAGAGAATTATTGGCTGGGAAATTTCTTACTAAATTCAAAGAGAGATTTAAAATACTTTCAGTTTTTAGATCTAGAACTTGAAGTGTATTTATTTGATTTCCATGAAAAACTAAAAAAGATGAATTTGCTGAAAGATCAATATCATAAATTCTTTTTAACTGTTCAATAATATTTTCTTGGCTTTCAAACTTATTTTTTACATCTTCGTGAGCTATGGTTTTTAGTAATTCAAAATCTTCAATGTTGATTTCATCATATGCCAAAGACTTTTTGAAAAGATTCTGAAACCTAAATTCTACATTTTCAAGGTATCTTATAAGCTTTTTACTAGCTTGGAGAGTTTTTTTAATAATTTTTTCAGTACTTTTAAGAGTTTGATCGATTAGGCTTTTGATTTTAGATGAAGCAAAATTAAAATTTTGCATGATGTCAATAATATCATTTTTATTTGGCCTAAAGAGTAAACCTGTTATTTGATGATTACCTTTGACTAGAAGATGAACAGAAGGATGCACAGTGCACATGAATATTGGCTTTCCAGTGCATTCACACGAAAAAGCTGCATCTTTATCACAGCCTTTAACTAAGCACCTTTTAGACATTTTTTATTATAATTGGCTTTTATTTATTACAATCAATACGCTTTATCATAAATAAATCGTATATTTTCTCGCAAAAAAAGTATATTAAAATCCATCTCACATCATAAAAACCTGAGAATTACCATATTCAAAAAACCTAAATTCCAACCATTTCTATAATTTTATATTTCACTATTAAAAATACCAAAATATTATTCTTCACCACTTTAACGTGCCTTCTCTCCTAACAAATTTATTAAGGATTTTCTCAATCCTTTCCAAATGTTTGCCATTTTTCTGTATAAAATTTTTGCATCCTTCTAATTTAATCTCAATTCTAGATATATCATCCTGTTCATTTTTCTGAATATCCTGTTCTTGTATAAGTGTTTGATATTCTTCTGTTATAAGCTTTCTTATTACTGAAAGATCCATAATACCTGCTTCTGAAGCTCGATTTATAGCTCTGATTTCAGCTAAATCCGTTAATATTCTCTGATCTCTTTTTACAACATCATTAGAAATATCATTATATACAGTATGAAACTCAGTCTCAATTAATTTTATAACCTCAGCACTCATTATCCATATCAACATATCTTCAGCTGCCCTTACCGAAAAATCCCTTTTTATCCTTTTGACTACTTCGATATCTCCAAAATAATGCCCTGAGCAAAGAACTTTAAACTTAAGCTTTTCTTTAGAAACAAAATGCCCTTTTCCTTTTATTATAAAATAAATATCTTTTGATAACTCCCCTTCAGTATATACAAAATCTCCTGATTCTATATTATCAGTTCTTAATAATGGGATGATTGTGTATAGAAATCTTTCATCACGATCACGAAAAATATCGAAAATATTTATTGCGTTATGATGAAGGGTTTCAGCAATCTCAATTCTTAAAGGTATGCTAAAATCGTTTAATAATTGAAGGGTTTCATTAAAACTATAAGTATTTTTGTCAATTGTTTCTTTAATGTATTTCTGCATTTTTTGTTTAACTTTTCTTGGGATTCGGTTTTCTTCGACGTAAATGTCGATTAAAGAAAGTTTTTTATCGAGCATTTTTTTCCTCCCTTCGTCTTTCTGTGAAATCATAGAGCTAAGACTACTGATTGCAAATGACAAAAAGTAAATAGCAACAACCATCCAACTCATAGCCAAAAGTATCTCCCCAGTAGTTTTAGGTACAATATCCCCATAGCCAATAGTTCCAAGTGTTGTAAGCGCCCAATATATAGAATTCAAATACAAACTAAAAACCTTTAAGGGTAATTTATGCTGATATTTTATCCAAGTATCTGGAGAAAACTCATAAAAACTTGTCATAAAATTCCACAAACAGCTAATTATATGCAAACTCAATAAAATCATAGAAAGTGTACTAATCAGCCTAACTCCACTATCTTATAAGCTATTTTTTCAGAAAATACTATCAAGTAAAGGAAAAGTTCTTGTCTCTTTAAACAAAACTAGCACTTTCGATAACCGAAAAAGCCTTGGCAAACTTTTTAACCTAACAAGTTTGCTTAAAGTATTATAAGTTGCTCTTTTACCATTAGGATTCAACGAATACTGAATCATATCAAAAGGAATACAAGCTATAATATCGATAATTAGCCAGGCTTTTAAATACTTATAAAATATTTGTTTACGACTACATATAAGTTTGCCTTCGCTATCGAAATAAGCTGTGTTCAAAGTTACTAAAACATCTAAAAAAAAAATCCCTGTTAAGATAGAGTCTATGAAAAACCATTGATCAAACATGTGGATTTTTAAAAATTGCTGATAATAAATTAGAATTTGAATAATTATAACTTATTTGATATTTCTATTAATAGTATTTTCACATATCACTAAACTCATAAGATTATATCTAGATGCTGATTTCGATAGTTTATCATTTAAAATAGTAACTTTTAACAGTAGGATTACATTTTTTCTCAGAATTTGAAATTCCTGGAATAATCGAAAACAGTTTATTGTGATATAAAATTTTATCTTTTTTGTGTTCGAGTTGATGATCTGCAGATTATTTTTAAAACGAAAAAGTAATTTAATTCATTCTTTCTGCAAGGTTAAGTTAAATATAAAAAAAATTATATTAAATATATTAAATATCATTAAATTCTATTACATAAGCAAAAATGGGTTGTTGTGAAAGCAGGGATGATGTTGCACACGGAAAGTTATCAATTTACGAAGACCCAAGTGATTCTCCGATTGGTGTAGCATTTAGAAAAAGTTCATCAACTATGATACCTGAAATAAAACATTACTATACAAAGTTCCTTGAAAAAGAACCAGAAAAAGTAGTTAAAATCATCTTAGCAGACAGATCTCTAGGTCATGAAGGTCCAAGACTTCTTTCTTTACTCATGCCTGAATTAATAGAGTTGAAAAAAATTTCCTTACAAAATAATTCATTAGATGATTTAGGTCTCACTGAGCTATGTAAAAACCTTCCAAGTGTTAGAGGCCTTTTAAAACTTACAATTTCATATAACAAAATCACTACCCAAGGCATTGAATCACTCAGCCTTTGCTTGCCTTATCTAAACAAACTTAAGGTTTTGAATTTAAATAACAATCTTATTGATAAAACTTCAGTTGATTTTCTTATTGAAGGAATTAAAAGACTGAATTTTCTAAGCATTTTCGATCTTTCTGAGAATAAACTTAATAAAAAAAGCCTTTTGAAAATCGCTGAAGTTTTGAAGCTGAAAAAAGACTTGAAAAAATTTTTAGTAACTGGGAATAAGCTTAAAGAAGGAGATATTAATCAGATTCAAGACATTTTGCCTGGAATTGAATTAGAGGAAAAAGCTTAAAATAAGTTAGATAGAAAAATATTTGACTAGCAAAAAAATGGAAAAATTAGAATATAAAAAATGATTATAATAGGCTGTAATCATAAAAAACATTAAAATTTTTTTATTGAATATAATATAAAGTTTTGTCACAAATTGTCAGGTTTTTATGTAAAGATATGCAAAAATCAAAACATAAGGAAATTGGGAAAGAAAAACTGATTTTATGATATTTTTCTTTGAATTTTAGGGATAAAGCATAAGGGATTTTTTTTATAATTTTTTTTTGTTAGTGTCTAATTGCTAGAGTAACTTTGATTTATAATACTTTGTTATCCTTATAATCTATAAACCTCTAAACCTTTCATATCAAACTAAAAAACATCATCCAGTATCTACTTCATATCAGCAAATTTCAAGCTTCCTAATATGCAAACTTATTTATAAAATGATGAATTAATTAATATTTTTCAAGTTCTTGACTTAACTATCAAAGGTTTGGCATTAACTGATTTCACAATTAAAGTTTTCTGTGGCCGTGAAGGAGTTGTTGACTTGCCAACTTTAGGAACAGCTATTGACTTTTTCATTGTAACAGGGCTTGTGCTAGTATGTCTTTTCGAAGCATCTATTATCTTAAAATTCTTACAAGAGCTATTTTTAAGTAGTTTATCATCAGTTGATGAAAATATAATAATTGGCTTCCTTTTAATCTCTTCAGTTCTTGATGTGGTAATGAATTTCTTCTGGCTTTCTTGTTTGGAAAAAAAAATTTTTGATATTGTATCACAATCTGTTGAAGATGTTAATATCGAGTGTTTTTTTTTAGAGCTTTCAGATCGTTGTTTTATTTCGAAAAATTTCGCATCTAAGCATTTTGATTCTATAGTTTTACAAGTATTTACCAGCCTTTTCGAAGTATCTAGTATCTTGAAATTCCTACAAGAACTATTTTTAACTAATTTATCATCAGTTCCTGAAGAAAACACAAAAATCGTCAGGTTCTTTAACTCCTCACCCCGTATTGGGATTTCTGAATATCTAGGCTCATCTTGTTTTGGTGGGTTTATTTTTGAAAATGTTTCATCTGTAGAAGAAGTTTGATTTGATTTTTTTATTGAATCATCTTGACTATGTTTTATATCTAAAAAATTTATATCAAGGAATTTTGTATCAAAAATTTTTGGTTCTAGTTTAGGCTCAAAATACCTTTGATCTTGGATTCTTGGCTCATAAGCTCTAGGTTCTGAAAGCCTTGGTTCATAGATTTTAGCTTCAGAAAGTTTGTTTTCATTTAAATTTGCATATGATTTTATAACAATAAGTTTTGTATCATTAGTTTTAGAATCGACTAGTTTTGAATAGATAAGTTTTGCCTCATTAGGCTTTGGTTCAAGGATTTTAGCCTCAGTGATTTTTATTTCAGGGATTTTTATAAGGTTTAGTTTAGCTTCAAGGTTTTTAGCTTCAAGAGTTTTAGCTTCAAGTTGTTTAGTATCTATTTGTTGTTTAGCTCTAAGGCAAATTATTTCTTTTTTTAAATTTTCGCTTTGTTCTAAAGACTTTTTCTCAGTTTGTTTTATTATAATAGACATACTGGCAATACGAAGATCTTTTTCCTTTATGGCTAACTGAAAGTTTTGAAGATCCCTGTCGATTTTTTCTAGTTTCCTTATAACAGCTAATTTTTCACTTCTTTCTTTTTCTAATAATGACAAAGTCTTTTCGACTTCAAGACTTTTAATGTTTTTCTTTAAAGCCCAACATAAATCTACAGACTTAATCCTAGTACCCAAAGATAAAGTACATAAGGTTTCATTTACAGAATCTTCACAAGGACTACAAGCAAGAATAACAGTAACTTTACTTTCTGCACCACCTAATGTTGGTTGTAATAATCTAGTAAGTAAAGAATTTCTATATGGAATATGTTCAGATTTAGTCTCTAATGCTGTAATAACATCTTGTAAAGCTGATAAAGATTTATTTATATGTAAAGTTTCTTTTAAAGCTTCACCTGTAACTTTACTTTTATTTATCCTTTCACTACCAGCAAGGTCTACAAATTGTATTTTCCCATGAACGTTGTTATACGAAAATCGGATTGTGTAAATACAATGACTTCTTGAAGACATTTCATTAGAATCTGTTGATTTAGTCTGACGTTTATGGCATGATTTTTTAATCAAGTCCTGAGCTTTAGTCACCCAGTTTTTCCCTAATTGGATTTCTGACAAGTTCAATATATCCTTCCAATCTCTACTAAGTGGATCATTAGTCAAAAGATTTTTAACCTGTTCATTGTATATCTCAATAATCTGTAATGATATCATAACATCCTCCCCTTCAAATCTTCTCCTTAGTTTTTCTAAACCTCTTGTTATAACCCCATTCATTGTATAAGTTTTCCCTGATCCAGTTTGCCCATATGCTAAAATACATGAATTCCCTCCATTAGCCGCATAATCTATATTAGACTCTAAATCCATAAAAAGATCATCCATTGTCTCATCTGGACCTATAACTTTTTCAAACATAAACAATTTAGCTGATCCAACTTTTTTACTCTCAATTTGAACTTCTGTATCATTACATATCAAACATTGTGGACCTGGAGGATCACCATCTAAATAAGGTCTGACTTTAACAATAACCCTTACAGTTGTAGTAACTTCTTCAGTCTCTCCTCTATTAGCACTTATAGATTCTTCTTTAATTCTATTATATTTTTCTTTAAATTCTTTTTGTTCAGTAAGAGCTCTTTTTAATGAATCTTCAAGTTCTTTGACTCGAGTATTTGCTGTTTGAGATGAAGCTAATAAAGATATTTCTTGTTTAAGGTCTTTGATTTCATCTTTAAGTCGTTGGATTTCAATTTCTTTTTGTATCGAAATATCATCTAGTTCTTCTTTTATTATAATAGCACTTTCTTCAGCTTGGTAAAGACGTTCTTCTAATTCTTGTTTTGTATATTCAAGATATCGGGCTGAGTTTTCCCATTGGTCATTTAGTTGTTCTAATTCTCGTTTTCTCTCTTCATGGGTTTTTAAAGTATTTCTTAGGGATTCAACTTCTTTTTGCAGTTTGACTACGTCTTGTTCATTTTTTTGGAATTTGTCTTTAGAGTTTTTAAGTTCTTGAGTTAGTTTTTCAATTCTGTCTTCGAGTTCAGCGATTTTCGCTTCTTTTTCGTTGGATTCAAGTTCGAGCATTTCTTCATATTCTTTTGCTTGATCTTTGTACCTAAATAGACTTTACTCTTTGAACTCTTGACGAAGCGATTCGAGTTCTTTCTTAAGACTGTCCACTTTATCCATAAAAATAAATTTTAATTCATTCTTCTGAGGTTTGTTATTATGATCGAATATTTTGTGTATAATTTGATTTAGATGTTGTTTATTTACTAATTAGATTATGTAGTATCGTTAGATTTTTATCAAGGGTTTGTAGTCGTTCTAAAAATTTACAAAATATGAATGGTTCTGATTGTTTTTTTCTTATAACTAAGTATCGAAGATTTTGAGAGCAATACTTGCTAGATATGATTTATTATGTATATTTTAATGTTTATATATGAGAAAAAGGTCACTTTAATATAAGATTTAGGCTTTTTATCAGTTTGGGTTTATATAGTATTTTTACAAGCTTTTTTCAATTGAATAGTTTTTTTATTTTTTTAAGTTAAAATTTAAACAATTCAAATAATAAAGTTTGATTTTAAAGCATCTTTTGCTATCAGTTAAACTAAATATAAAATATTCGAAAATAACCATGAAAACTGCTTTTTATTTGCTCTAAATCGCATATCCTCATTTTATTCTATTACTGCTTTAATCAGTAAATTCAGGTTTTCTTTTCGAAGAGTTAATTGGATTAGAAATATATAAAGAGTTGATTGCTAAAGCTTTCTAACGTTTAATCGTAAAACTACTAAAACACCTTTGCCAATTAAATCATCATCGACTAAATAAAAAAATATTTAAAGACTTTAACTTTATAAGTTTCTTCTTAGCTATTTCTCTTGTAGGTTCATCTTTAAACACATGAAATACTTTAAGAGACTTTATTAATTTTATTATTATGATTGATTAATTATACCCTAGTCATCACATTATTTAAACAAAAACAATAACTCTTGGGTACATTTTCAACTATTATTATTTCCACAGCATTAATCATAATATTATCTTCCCTTTAATCCAACAAGATTTTGATGAATAATTTATAATCTTTTTTTTCGTTATAGGCTTGCTATGAAATCCATAATAAAATATTGTAAACTACAGATAAAATATAGAAAATTATAGAAGAATTAATGGATTAAAGCTAGATTAACATAAAATATTATGGGAAATAGAATTTGATGTAATTATAAATAAAGTATTAAATAAGATATTATGTATATAAAATATATGAATTTATGTTTTATGAGTTATGATAAAAACTAGGTTTTGAAGTTGAATATAAGACTATATATAAAATAAACCTTAAAAAGAAAAAACTTTAGTTTAAGTTATAAAAAATATTCTGCATACTCACTATATATAAAAAGTGCTATAATTATATTTCATACTAAATTTACACAAGTCCTCGACAAATTTTAAAAATAATTTACCTGATTTAGGAATAAAATATCATTTTTTACTCATGCCACACCTGCTCTCCATAGTTCCTAAAATCCTATCGTCAACACCCTAAAAAAAGGTTTTTTCCAACGACTCACAAACTCTACAGATCACAAAGCCCATCTAAAAATCTAAAAAACCCATAAACCCTAATACAAAATCCTAAACTAACACCTTAAAAACTCAAAAAATATTACAATCCTCTACAAATCTCCCATCTCAACCATTCCCCAGCCACTCCAAACCTAACTTATCATCTCAACTACAAACATAAACAATAAATCAGAACCTGGTATCCCTTTCATCGCATATAGCTCAGATACATTTCTCATCATAAAAATCATTTCCATATCTAAAAATTATCCCTCTCATCAAAATATGGTTATCAACCAACTATAAAACTTTCCTAATCCATAAAGCCCAACATTTTAATCCCCTCATAATCCATTCACATCCCATCAATCTCAATATTCCTCTATCCTAAATCCTATGAAAAAAAACAATCAAACTCCTAAAAAAAAATCCAGAACCCAAAAAAAAAAACACAAAATAAAAATAGCTTGTCAAACTACAATTATATAATTATAAATGGGTAGTTGCTGCTTTAAAAAAAGTACTTTGGCAGTGCCAATTAATAACGACGCAGGCGATGGAACTTTACCTCTTCGTGTGCCAAAGTGGAAACGCGGAGCTCTAATCGGTGAAGGGGCTTACGGTAAAGTATATGAATGTCTTAATCTAGAAACAGGTGAACTTCATGCAGTAAAACATATCGAATTATTAGGAACTCCTGAACAAATTTACCGTGAAGTGTATTTTCTAAAAAAAGAAATATTTATGCTTAAAAACTTGTATCACAAAAACATAGTTCAATACCTTTATACAGAAATCAATAACGATTGTAATGGAGTTGATATTATGATGGAATATGTTTCAGGAGGATCAATGAGACACTTACTTAATAAATTCGGTAAATTTGAAGAGCCAATGGCATGTTTGTATATAAATCAAGTTTTGGAAGGTTTAAAATATTTACATTCACAAGGGATTGTTCATAGGGATATAAAATCTGCGAATATTTTAGTAACACAAGATGGGATTATAAAACTCTCTGATTTTGGAGCTTCAAAGAAACTTAAATCTGATTTTATTGGAGATAAAGAGGATCTATGTAGAAGTTTGAAAGGGAGTCCATATTGGATGGCCCCAGAAATTGCCAGGAGATCTGGGCATAGTTTTGCCGCGGATATATGGTCAGTTGGTTGTGTTATGATAGAAATGCTTACTGGAAGTCCTCCTTGGTCATCAGTATCAAGAGCTGTTAAAGATGTTATGGAATTGATAACAAGTGGACAGACACCACCTTTACCTTTAGGGGTATCTTTGGAATGTAAGAAGTTTATTGAAGAATGTTTACAAGTAGATCCGACAAAGCGCCCAACTGCTGGAGCGTTATTAAGCCATGAGTTTCTTAAGGAAAGGATGAATTTTGATAATAATTCTCTGACCCAAGCTAAAAACTTATATAATTAAGTGTAATGCTAGTAATTTTGAAGGATTTTATATATAGGGTGAGGATTTTTATAATAAAATTATGGGTTTTAGGATTATTTTGAGAAGGATTTTAAATCGGTAAACCTAAGAGTTTTGAACATTCAGGGTATACTTTTTCATATAATATTTCTTGTTCAGCTCTTGTAAAAGGGGATAAGACGTAATTACTGATTTCGCCGCTTGTTGGACGACCTATACCAATTAAGAGTCTATTAAATTTACTGTTTCCTATTGTTTGGATCATAGACCTAACCCCGTTATGACCTTTTGCACTACCTTCTTTTTTGATTTTCGCTTTACCTAATATAAGTTCTACATCATCATGAAGGACTATTATTTCTTCTAAGGTAACTCCAAATCGATTTATAGCGAGTTTTATTTGTGGGCCACAGATGTTCATAAATGAATTGGGTTTATATAAAGTTATACCTTCAAGCATAGAAATCTCACCTTCTTTGATATTTTTCCATGTTGTACCTAAAGAGTCTAGAAATTGTTTACCGACATTGTGCCTTGTTTTACTAAAAGCACCTGGGTTACCAAGACCTATAATGCATTTATACATTATATTTATTTTAAAGAATTTATATTTGTTTTGTTAGATGATGTAATTAAAAGATTTTTAAAATGATTAAAATTTATATAGTTTTTACGATAGAATAAATTAAAAATTGATGCTGAGGCTGTTGAAGTTTTAGATGCAATTTTTACTGAAATTGGTTTTTGATTGAAAATAAAGTGGTATTTTTTTGTGGAATTAATATCTTTAGGCTATTTTATAAACTAAAATTACTGATGCTATTTGCTATTTGCTATTTCTATCTAAGAATAAGGGATAATGACTTGTTTATTATCATGATACCATATTAAAAATCTAGATAGCCATTAAGATAAATACAAACTAGAGGCTTATTAAAATCTTATTGAAAATTAGCCTTGATGATTTATTTCTTAGTTTTAAAATCCAAATAAATTAGCAACATATTCCCATTAGTTTATATTTTCGAATCTTTATACTATAAGTATTCAAAATAAAAATAAATCCTATTCAACAACCAAAAAAGTTTTTCTTAGCAATAACCATTTATTACACTCATTTTACCCTAAAAATTTAATTATAAACATCTTTCAATCATAACTCCTAATAAGCCTATCCAAAAAAAAAAATAATCAAAAAAGCCAACACCAAAAACAACATCAAAATTCTAATCAATCACTTATTTTTCATGTGACAATAATTCTAAAAGCAGTACTATTCCATAAATATTCTCTTATAAAAAATTCTACCAAGACTAATATCTTTAATAACTATTCTAATAATTAATCAGAATCAATCCCAATCGCTGAGAAGAGCTGATCTTTGACCCAAAAGCATAATTGAAATACTTTATCAACACAGTTAGCAGGAGGATCTTTAGCTTGTAAGCCAATTTCCCCATCATTGCTATAAATATTCCTCCACCAAGATTCATTATTTCTCACAATATCCCTTCTACGTTTATCAAGTTCGACTTCTTTTTCTTGAGAAAAGCATTTATTCATTTGCTTAAATTGATTTTTACACATCGTCGATTCTTTAAACAAATTTTCATATGAGCATCTAGCATATGCATTTGCAAAATCATGACATTTTAGTTTAGAAACAACCGTAGCTTCTGATTCTAAGTAACTTTCTCTGATCATTCTAAAAGCAGCAAATCTCAAATTCTTTTCATTATTAGGAGGACGGGTTTTGATTTGATATTCCCCATACTCAGGTTTTAATTCTGGACAGTAATAGTGTATATAATCAACATGCTTTTTTTTTTTGGCTCTGATTTATAAGAGTTTTCTTCATCTTTCATCTCCATTATTATTATAAGACCTGTTTTCTGATGTAGGAAAATAGGTTGGATTTCGGTCAGAAAAATTGTGGAAGATATTAGATATGGAAATATTGGATTTGAATTGTTGAAGAAGTTGGAGGAAAGATTGAGTTGGAAGTTAGAATATTTTGTTGATAAAGGTTAAGAGGGTAGTGAAAAAAGGAAGCTAGCTTGTGGGGCTAAATGCTTAGGAGAGAAAATATAATTATAAGATTTCTGTTAGATAATTAGAAATTTAGATTGAAAGATAGTGCGGAAAAACTTGGAGATAGGGTGGTTATTGGGGTTTTGATTGAGATTTTTTGGAGGATATGTGTGAGAATTCAACACATTTGCCTAAAAAGATTGGAAGAGGATTTTGGATATGAATGATGGATGTGGAGGTAATGGGTTATGGGAAGGGAATTTACTATGATTTGAGAGTATTTTTATTGTATTTGGGGCTTTGTAGTATGCTTTGGAATTTTTTTGAAGGTTGCATGTTTTAGTAAGAATTTTTTAAAAGATTGGATTATCTGATGAAATATTAGGTGTTGGGTTTTTGTGTTGGGGTTTTATTGTTGATATGTGTGGAGACTTTCTTAGTGTTAATTTTTAGGTTTTCCTAAATATTATGTGGAAATTATTTATATTACAGGTTGCGATATTTTATAATGGTTTAATTAAGTATATTATTCCAAAATGATTATAAAGTTTGATAGTGGTATATAGCAGTCATATATGAAAGTAACCCAAAATAATATATAAAGAACATTTAACCTCAACTTTCCATCATAATTTTATTCAGCATACCAAACCCCAACTAATATTTCCATTTTCCCAATAAAAAATACTATCTTGATAAAATTGCATCTTAAAAAATCTTATCATCAAAATCATATTCAAAACCTTATGCCCCATTATTTCATCAGGCCAAAATTTCTCCACCCAAACTAAAAAATCTAATTAAATAATAACCCTAACATCACTACTATATTTCAGTTTCATCGAAACTCACATTTCTCGAAAGTCTTTTCATATCAATAGGCTGCTGCATAAACTTCAATGCTTCTTCTCCATGTACAAAAAGCATAAATTCATTATATCTAAGTCTAACCTTTGCACTCCACACAACTTTTATAACAAATATCAATACCAACCTTAAAAATATCATAAACATCAAATTCATAAAACCCATCTCAGTGTTTTTATCATTATTTTCTGTTGATATATCAATCATAACACTAGAAAAAGTCAATAAAAAAAACTCAACTATCTTAAAATCTGCATATTTTGTTATATCTTTGAAGTCAAGTTTATAACATCCTCTTATAGCAAAAATTGAAAAAGGGATTGCAAAAACATGTACTATTAATCTGAAAAGACGAACATACAAATTAAGAGAATTTGAACTCTCAGTGATAATTTCAACAGCTTTTTTTATAGAATAAATAAAGCAGACGATACCAAAAATAATGTCGATCACTGATATTAGCAAAACTCCAGACTTAAGTGTTAGAATCTTGCATAAACTTTTGTATGGCCCTCCAAGAATATAAAGGAATTTCAATTTATCAGCTTCAGACCTTTCTTCCATTTATATGTATTTAAACTAACCCATAAGCATTGATTAAACTACCTATTATATGATGGAGATATATAAGGTGGTACACTAGATGACCACGAACTTGAATCAGATAAATTTATAGCTTGTTGTTGCATAAGTTTTAAAGCTTCTTCTCCATGTATAACTAAAATTGTTTCATTATGCTTTAGTCTAATATCAGCACTCCAAACTATTTTGACTAAAAAAAAAGCTATCAATCTTTGGAAAATAATAAACAAACATTCCCAAATTATCGATATAGTTTCAGTATCTTCATCAAATTTTATAAGAAGAAACTTTAAAAACGCTATAATAAAGAATTCTATAATTTTGAATTGACTATAAATCGATATTTCCTTTTGAGATAATTTATTTATTCCTTTAAGACCTATTAATGCTAAAGGTAAGGCAATAATATCTAAAAGTGCTAACATAGAGTAGAAATAAATTGTTGCTACAATTTTATCATCAGAAGTTAAGGTAAAGATAAATCCTATCATTTCTATGAGCCCATAAAGAGATAAAATTATATCTGTGATGGCTATTAAAATAACACCAGTTTTGAGAGTCATGAAATTGCACATAGTTTTGTATGGAGGTCCAAAGTAATAAAGAAATTCATGTTTTTCAACTTCATTTTCAATATCCATTTATATGTAATATATTAAGATATTAAAGAAATCAATGTATAACTTTTTAGTGTTTTTGGCTCTTGGTATGCTTAGTGAAATATTTTATATTTTCTTTAATAATTTAATTTATATGCTATGAAAGTTGGTTATATGCAATAAAAGTTTCTAGTCACGTAAAAAATAGAATGTAAGAGTCGATTGAGAAGATTTAAAGAAAATATATGAAAAGCTTTTTTGGAGCAAGTAAATAAAACAATTTACTTGACTTAGGCTTTAGATAATCAAAGCTAAATAAAATTAAAAAGCTGAACTTTAGTAATAGATTATATCGAATCGATCAAAATAATGCTCAGATTCAACAGAGATTATAGAAAATATTTGAAAAGATATTAAGTTACCATAAGACATTAATTATGTTGTTTTAAATCAGATAAGATTCCTTTTGTTTATAATCCAGCTTCAAACTCTAAACCACATGCTTACAAAATTTACACTAACTAAAATCATCAATTAAAACTAAGGGTTATATGATGGAGAAATATATGCTTGCATTCCAGATGAATAACTACCCGAATCTGATAAATTCACAGCCTGTTGCTGCATAAGTTTAAGCGCTTCATCACCATGAATAACTAAAATTGTTTCATTATATCTGAGCCTTATATCCGCACTCCAAATAACTTTTATCAAATATAAAGTTGCAAATCTAAATATAAGGTAGAAAATGTAAATAAGAATATGCGTAAGTAAATCAACATCATTTTTTCCTAATGTCACAAAAAATCTTAGTAAATTAATCAACACAAATTCTATGAGTTTATATTGACTATAAATTGAAATTGGGCTTTGTGATAATTTGTTTATACCTTTTAAAGCAAAAAGAGCAAAAGGAACAGCAACGATATCTAGAAGGAACACTAAAGAATTTATATACTGGCGAGGTTCTAATTTATCTTTAGAAAGTATTACTGTGAGGAATGATATCATAATAAAGAAACTAATAACCCCCATAAAAATATCAAGAGTCGCTATTAAAATTACCCCAGTTTTCAATGTCATGAATTTGCAGAAACTTCTAAACGGAGGTCCAAAGATAATAAGAAACTTATGGCTTTCAGCTTCACTTTGAATATCCATTTATATAGAAAAAATATGTAAAACATTAAGAGACCTTAGGGAAATCAACATGCAACCTTTTATTATCTTTGGCTGTAGCTGCTGATCTTCTTCGCATGTGTGCTGAATTTCTTGATGGAAAACGTGATTCTCCAGTATCTTCATTATCAAATAATTCAGTGTTTTTTGTAAAGTTTAAAGTATTAAGGCCTGGACTATTTTCTCTGATTATCCAGTTTTGTAAACTATGAAAATTCTTTAGTAGTTCATATCTTTGTCTTTTTAATTGAGACTCTGGCTCTCCGGTTTTTAAAAGTGTTCGACATAAAGAAAACATTAAGCTTGTACTTTGCTCGACCTGCTTTTTTAAAAGTTTTAAGCCTTCTGAAGCTTCGATGAAATCAATACGTTTACACATGTTGTCATATATTTCATAAATATCTTGTTTTTCAGCTTTACGTTCAAGGATTTGCCTAAACTCAACAACACTAGCAGAAAGATTCGTCACATCAAAATTATCTTTTTTTAAAGATTCAAATTTTTCTTGTATAATATCAAAATTTACTTTTATCTTATCAACAACACCCACTTGAGCTTGAAACTTGATTTCACTATCTTTCGTAAAAGTGTTCATAATTTTTTTAATATTCTCCATAGCATCAAGTGTAGCAAGGCTAGCAACAACCGTATTAAGTTTTTTAATATCATTTTTTTCAGCTTTATCCAGCAAAACCTCATCAAACCTTTCAAGAACTTTTTCGAATTTATCCACTTGGATTTTAAATTTCATCATTTCCCTAGCAAAACCCTTCACAGATTCAGTAGTTTCTTTATTAAATTCTTCAAGTTCATCACGAAGTACTCTAATATTAAGTTCATTATATATAGCATTAACTTCAGTTTTCCAAGGTCGAGATTCTAATGCTTTTTTAACAAGTCTTATTTTATCATTATTAGAGTTGTCTAATTTGTTTATATAATCCTTAAGGTTTAATATATGTTCATTAGTATCATGGAACATTTTATCAGTACGATTTTGAAATGATTCATAGATATTATTTGATACATATGAAAGGGCGAAATCTTTAGATAAATTCATTGTATAATCTCTAAATTTTCTATCCATTTCCTCAGTTTTGACGTAGTTTTTAACTCTGAGTTTTAGTTTTTCAAGCTTTTTATAAAGATCTTGATATTGATAAACACTTACACATTCACTTACTCTTGATTTTAGTGTTTCAAAACTGTTTAATGGGGTTAAGCCTTTTATTATATATCTGATTTCTTCGATATTATTCATAGATGATTTAGTATCCATCTCTTTACGCATTTCTTTTATGTACATATTGTTTTCTCCTGTTATATTTTTGACACTGTTTAAACTAGAAAAAAGATCTTTTGAGTTGAGAGATATTCCGCATAATTCATCTCGAAATTTACTTATTGTTTCGATATTTTCATCTTGACTTTGTTTGATTTCTTGACGAACTTCTACAAGTTTTTCTTCAGTAGAGATTTGAAGCGCTGTTACATCTTTGAGTACTTCCTCTTTTATATCCATAAGGAGAATAGATGTGTTAGTTATAGTATTTGCTTGGGAAATATGATGCTTTTTTTTAATATCTTGGATTTCTTGGAGAAATAAAAAGACTGGGTTTAAGGAAGACTTCAAAAAGCCTAACTCGTTTTGTATTGATGCTAGCTGACGAGATAATTCTTGATCCATTTAAGGTTATAAATAGGATTATATGCATTTCTGTTTCAAATGTAAATTAGTTATGAAGACTAAATGTTTTTAGGCTTGAGTAAGTGGATTTTTTTGGGGTTCATGTTGTTATTTTGAATTGTGTGATTTTTTAAAGATATGATATAAAAAAAGTGCAGTTAGAGAGAGAATTTTTTTTTAAAGGTTTAAGAAATATTAGATAATAGAATAAAATGATTTGTGTATTATGCAAATTGTATTTAGTTTAGGATAGTGAAGGTTTTGGATAAAATATGTAAGGTTTTTATTGGGTTATTTTATAAGTATTAGATTGTGTGGTATGCAAAGCTATTTATAGGAGTATGCATATTTGGCTTAAAGCTTTGATATTAAATATGGTATTTGGTTTATAAATTATTGAAAGAATATATAATAAGTTCAAGCATCAATCTTCAAGTTTTATCAATTCGAATTTTAACTTCTAAATAATTTTTCCTAAAAATCCCTTTACAAAACCCTAATATAATTAAACTTAAAAAACCCATAATCTAACAACTAACCAAATCTCTAAATTTATTTCTATCTCTAACTCTAATAATTCCAAACCCAACTACTCCATACCCACCATTTTTATTTCTAAATCTCATTATCATCCTCCAAAATACCTAAAAAACCCCTCCAAACTCTATCATCCTCATATAACCCAATCCTTCATAAACCCTTTTATCTAAAACCTATCATCTTCCTCCATCTAATTTTAAATAAAAATAACAATTACATATAAACTATCGTTGCTGTAGCCGAGTTGAATTTTTCCCATAGTCTAACACACTGTAAAGAAAATCTCTGTTGTGTCAAACTCGCTTCAGCAGGTAAATACAACACACAAGCGTTTCCAACAATTTCAATTCTAGGTCCATCATTACTCTCAGTATTAACAAACATATCATATTTACTTGAGTAATAAAATACTCTTTGTTCAAGTTTCATTTCTCTAAGTTCTCTTAATTGGCAAACAAATCCTAAATTCGGGTCAATATTTGGATGTGCCGAGTTTAGAAACGCATATGCTTCTTGTTCACTATACCCTTGCAGCATTAAATAGGCAAGGGCTACTGCAGCTGCTCTTGATGTTCCTTTAACACAATGTACTAATACTTTTCCTTTGTTTTTAACTGAATTGATGATGAAATCCATGGCAAAATACAAGAAAAAAAGAATATCGATTTTTGGGTTATCAGGCATCTTAAGTGAAAAGTAGTGATAAGATGATGATAATGCATTTGGGCATTTAGACTCTCCTGCTAGATTTAAAATATGGGTTATTGATGAGGATCTAAGGAGTTCAGGGTTTTTAGCTGCTTCGTAACCTGAAATATACACTGATGGGCTTACTTGACACAGCTGGCAAGATGAAGATTTTTCTTTTTCGACAACTTGGGATGAGACTTGTAAAGTTGGAGGACGCAACCTAGTTTTACGTGGAATAACAGCCCCTGTAGACATATTTATATGAATATGCCGGTAGGACATGTATGGTAATGATGGAGAAATAGATTTAGATAATATTAGAACTTTTAGGAATTACGATTTGAGTATATGGATTATGATGATTGTATAGAGAAATTGGGAAGAAGATAATATGAGGAGGAGTTTTTGGTTTTTTTAATGTGGAATTGTTGTGAAGTTTGACTGATTTTAAGACTGGTTATGAGTTTTTGAGTTTTGTGGACTTGAATAGGCTTTTTTGTGGATTTTAGGATGATTTGGAAGGACTTGAGTAGTTTTTTTGGAGGTTCTGATGAGATATTGGGTTTTGTGATGAGGAATTTTAGTGATAAAGATTGGGAGGATATTGAAGTGATGGGTAAGGAGTTTATATAGAAAAATAGTATGGAAATTATGGTTGTTTAAATATTTGAGGTTTGGATAATTGGATTAGGGGATAGGTGAGTTGATTTTGGTATAAGTAAAATTATTTTATGTTATTATTAGATGAGAAATATTATTAGGGATTTTTTATTTGTATAAGTTCATGATAATTGTATTTATTTCCTTATAGATATTATGGTTTACTAGTATTGGAGTTAATTTAGATAAAATATTTCTAAATATTCTAAGCATATGTATAGAGAAAAATGGAATTATTGGATAAGTTTAGTTTTTGGGAACTAAATAGAAAGGATTAATTCTAACTTTTGTGGTACTTTTTGTATTTTCTTTAGGCAAAAGTGATGATGCTTGACTAGTTAAAATGATAAAATATTCTTTTAAATTAAATCAAAGTTTTAAAAAAGATAATTTTGTTTTATTCAAGGGTGTTTATATTTTTTATAGTTGTGTTGAGGATGCTTTCTTAGATTTTTTTTACAGTTTGTGAGAAAAGTATAATCTAAAGTAAAATTTTATGTATATTTAATAAAATAAATCTAAATGAATATATAATATATTATAAAATACAGTATACACAAAAAAAAACTATCTAAACATATCAAAATAATTCATAGCTTTTATAAAAAATACCTTGAATATGTAAAATTTTCAATAAGAATCATAAACATCAAATAGACCTCAAAGTAAAAATATTTTATATGAAATAATATTACTTAATACACTCCAAAAAAAAATATGATGTAAAAAATCATACTTTCTTACAATGAAAAAAAAATCCCAAAAAGTCTAAAATATTATCATCATTCCCATACAAATCTTCACAGAAATGCAACTCCCTCATATTCTCCCATTATAAATTTTACTTAATTTCATCAAACCTTTCCTCTAACATAAATCCTCTCAAAACTCAAAGCACTAATAGAAACTTCAAAATAAAGCAAATCGCCAAGAAATTCTCTGGATTCTGGGAAACCGAAAAACCACTGCTTCCGACGTAAATAGCCTGATCCTATCTCTGAGAAAACCTATATGGAATCATAAACAAATACTAACTTAAGCTTCGACTTCAGAACAAAGGAAGTGCGAATATATACAGAAATGGGAAACAACTCTAAGAAGGATCATCAAAGACACATACGAACTCCCGATCTGAACAAGATCAGATCTTTTGCACACCCTCACAGACTTCCGACACTTCCGTATTA
>MPUH01001185.1:0-21631 GCA_001970955.1 Stentor coeruleus
CTATATATCTCACTGAGTTCTACAAATTTTTTATATTATCCACAAAACGATATGCGATATTATAAATTTTTAGTTTCTTCATTCGAATATTTTTTAAGTTCATTTTCTATATTTTTAACATATAATTTTCCGGCCAAACCTGCATAGACCCATTTTAATATTTGAAAGAGCTTATTGACAAGCTCTACATTTTCTTAAAATTTAGTCTTTCAATATAACGGGGGTATATACTTAAAGAATATTGAGCCTACTTAGGATTTCCTAAATTTTATAAATACGTAAAATATCATTATATTATTTATAGAAAAGCTTCTCATCTCTAAAAATTTAACTAAAAAGAATATAAACAAAATTGCTATAATATTCATGTATTATTTACATTTTTTAAATATGCTGAAAAGCATCTTATTTTTGTCAGAATTTTCTCGCAGACCTCTACTGCATATACCTGGAATTTGGTTTTGTGCATTAAAAGGCTGCGGAATGAAATCAGAAAATTTTCAGTTAATATCGTTCGAAAAATTCTAACAACTCTCAATCCAAAAATTTTTACCAAGAAAAGAATTAACTATTGCGAAATTTGATAGAAATGAAGTAATGAAACACTCTGAAAAATCGACGCCTTCAGTTAATTGATTAAATCAGAATTTTCTTGTCCTTGCTTTAAGGGCTTACTAATTGGAGTGGCTTAAATGTAATAAATAGTGTATTTTCAAAAATAAACTATTCTAAAACCTGAATTATAAATGGATCAGAAAAGTAGATAGCATCATAAAAAACTTCGTAGAAAATATCGATAATAAGAGAAAGCAACTGAAAATCGATTAATACAGAGTTCACGATATATTTTCTAACTAACTAACTAATTATAAATGGATCAAAGCTTTATAGATATTCTCACTGCTCTTGGCCTTGATTTCTTGCTTTTTCTTTTGCTTATTGGGTCTTTTTTGATCTATCGCAAGTTTCGTAGCCCTAAAATCAATATAGAGCTTGATATTCCTATTAACATGCCTTATATGCATGAAGCTGAGCATTCTACTGAATACATCGCGAAAAAGGTAAAAAATATGAGTCTTCAAGATATTCATGCAGCAATAGGAGAATGGAGTTTCCTTTATCTCTCGTTTCACAAATACATAATATTTTTGCTACTAATTTTTGTTGTGCTTGGATCTCTTCTTACTTTAGTCTACATAGATGGTAATGCCAAAGATAATGATGACTTTCATAAAGCTGGAATCTCTCATTTAGAAAAAGATTCAGACTGGCTTTTGGCACCAGTTATTTTTGTTTTTATTTTTTCTGTCGTCTTATATATATTTGGATTCTATTTAATCAAAAAAACTAAAAATCTGCGATCTCAAGAACTATCTCATCAAATTCAGCAGTATGTAATTCAGATATCAGGATTTCAAACAAATTATTCAGCTGAGATCATTAGAAGTTATATTTGCAAATCACTCAATGCTCAATATGGAGATAGATTCACTTCTATCTATGTAGTTCCACAATATATAGAGGCTTATAAAATCTTTAATAAACTTGATGAGCACCGATTGCAATTACAATTTCTGAGACACGATTACGATAAAACAAATGTTCGTCCTCTTATCAGAAAAAATTGCTTTAAGAAATTAGACGGCATTAAATATCATGAAAATAAAATTGAAAAATATGCAAGTCTTATTGAACAAAAGCGCCTTGATTATTCAGATCAAAACGCTGGATTGTGCTTTATTATTTGTAAAACTAGAGCGTTAGCTAAAGAAATAATTCAAAAAGGTCTGAAAAAAGATCCTGAAGGCATATTTGATTCTCATTTATGGACTTATAAGCAAGGAACTAGCCCTGGCGATCTGAATTGGGAAAGCATAGGCATTAACAAAGTGTCATCAATAATCAGAAGAATTTTAGTTGATGTATTTTTCTTACTAATTTTTCTTATTTTTGTGACTCCAGGAGTTTTTGCTGATTATATCAAGAAAATTTGTGATAATATTGGCCTCTCAAGCATACTTGGAAGTATATTTTCATACTATCTTCCTAGTTTGTTGGTACTTTTTTACCAGGTTATAATATTGCCAGCCGTTGTAGAATTTATGGTAAATAGGGAAAAGCATTGGACAAAACACTCTACAATTGCAAGCGGTCTTAGAAAATATTTATTCTTTTTGGTTTTTTATACATTTTTATATCCTATGCTTAAACTGAATTTTACTGATTTTGTCTCGACTATAGTGAATAATGAAAATGACTGGAAAGGGCTTTTTGCTGTAGAAGCAATAAAATCTGCTGAATTTTTTACAGTATTTCTTATTCATCAAGCCTTTCTGAAAAATGGATGGGATTTAGTTGTTGCTTCAAAATATATCTGGTCTTCTACAAAAGCTTTATTTGCTGGTAATTCTGTTGAGAAAAAATTAGCTTATCAATCTGAGCCATTTACATTTGACTTAGAAATAGCTATTTCTCTTAATACATTTATCATGGTTTGCAGTTTTTCAGTAATTTATCCACTTATTTTGATTCCAGGAATTCTGTTTTTCTTGTTCAGAGTAATATTTATTTAGTATTTTATTCATAAACACAATATTCTTGCTGTGTTTTATGTTGATAAGGATGTATCTGCCTTACCTAGCATATTTACTCTAATGTTTGGAATATTTTTGGCAGCTTTTTTTATGCAATTGCTAACATTTGTAACTTTGGCTACTAATGCAAATGAAGATTTTAATTTATATGGAAAAATTTTATTAATAGCAAGTTTTTGTGTGTTTTTGCTTCTATCAATATGGGCCAAGATAATAACATCAAAAATAGAATCAGAAGAAAATCATGCAGAATATGAATTAACTTTAGATGATGACTTATATTGCCATCCTATGGATAAAAAAAAAAGCTCTAGCTTTATCAAAATGAACTAAGTAGTTTAGGATAATCTCATAGTTTAATTTCAATTTACTTAAAAAGTTATTAAAAGTAACAATATAAAATATCTTCAATAGTAATAATTGCTAATTTATAAACTGAGAATTATTCACTCAATATCTAAACAGAATATTTTTAAACTAGAATTGCTTAATTTAAGATTAGGAATTTTATAACATATTTTTGATCATGAATATTTCTGATTTTATAGGTAAGAAATAAACAGATCAAGGAAGCTTTGAAGGGTATTTATTAAAACTAGCTAAAGGTGGGTGCTGTTTGAACAGACGGTATATGATAATAAAGGATGGAACTATAACTTACTATAGAGATCAACCGCATACACTTTATTTCATCAAGTCTATTGAGAACTCTTACGGAAAACCTAAAGGACAAGTTCAAGCAAAAATTTGTGAATTCAAAGTTGTTGAACCCAATATGTTTGTTAAAAAGAAGCATCCTTTCTTATTTGAAATCTCATTCTTATCACCTTTGAATACTAAACCAAAAAGAATCTTTTGGGTTTTTGCAGCACCTAGTAAAGAGCAGCTAGCAAAGTGGATGACCGCATTGGAAGAATGCAAAAAACAAGGATTAGCAAATAACGAGGTAGAAACTGAAGCCAGACGTAAACTTGAAGCGGAAATTGCAAAGGAAGTTAGGGAAAGAGCATTAAGAGAAGAGGCTATTAAAAAGGCAGCAGAACTTGATAGACGCAAAAACAAACAAAAAGAAAAATTAGTTGAAGAAGAACGAAAAAAAAAGCAAATTGAACAAGAAATCAAGCGTCTTCAGATTGAAGCTGAAATAAAAAGAAAGCAAGAAGAAGCATTAAGACGAAAAGAAAGATACCAAAAGCTTCTTGAAAATTCGTGGGATTATAATTTCCAAAAATGTTGGTCAAGATCATTAGAAAGTGATAGGGATTATAACGAGAAAGTTGAGGTAGATACAACTTTGTTTAAAAATGTTGGGATATTTTTATCACGTGCAATTATTGCTGCAAAAAATATAATAAATGAAATAAGTGTTCCCGATTATGAGAGGCAGATATTTCCTGAGCAAATCGGCGAAATTGCAGTTTATGTGCATTTTAATATGCTAATCAAATTAGCAATGAAGACTAAAGAAAGTAATCAATGGAAAATACTTGGTCATGAGTTTAGAAGCAGTAATATGATGTTTAATACACTTTATTCAGCAGGCAAAAGTGAAAGTAAAGTGAAGGCTTGTCGAGTACCGTTAATGTGCCTTGTAGATTACAAAGGATTTCGAGCACTTATCATGGCGTTAGCTCCAATTGAAGTAGAAAGAACTTTGATACATGGCTCAAAATCAGATGGAATTTTTATAATGAATCAGAGTTTATACCCAGCATTAAGCATAATATCTAGGGCACTAAATCTTCGAGAACATATATTCGAGTGGAATAGTAGAATAGGACCTGTTTATGTTCATTTAAGTGTTTTCACTGAATTACATAAAAGCTTAGGATATCAGGATCTTGAAGATTTTGTAAAGGAAACTTTAGGAAAGGATGTTCCAGAAGATAAATCTTTAGAAAACCATCTCTACTTTATGAAACTTGCAGATTTACTACCTGTTGATTATAGTTTAGCTGAAGATTCTACTGATTTTATAAAAAGAATGCGTCCTGAGTTTTTTATTTCTTATCCAATACCTCTAAGTCCAGATTGCTTTATTAATATTCATCCATCAAGTCAAGCTCATGATGTAGATTTAGTCAAAGCAAGTAATTACCTTAAATCTGATCAAATTTATAAGCTGGTCAATGAATTAGATTCAATGAATTCAAATCCTTATGACTCGAAAACATTAACTCAAACTTTCCATAATTTTGGAGTTAACATGCGATATCTTGGAAAGGTAGCTCAGATTTCAGTCCTTCCTCATATTAAAAGAATGGTTTATGTAGAAAGTCTTGCAAGGGCAGCTAAAAACTTACTATATCAGCATTTATCAGAGCTTATTGTAGAATATCAAAATCTTGAAGATACTGTTGAAGCAGAAACAGAGAAGAAAAACTACAATAGAACATTTTCTATTGGCGAATATAATTCAGCATTTAGCAGTCAAAATAAAACACAGAATTATGGAGAACGGTCTTTTAAGCCTAGACCATCTATTAATTTACGGTTTAGATCTAGAATTTCAAGTTTACATATTTCCCAGTTGGCCCCAGGGTCAGTTTCTTATGATCCAAATGCAGAAGTCAGTGACATTTATATGGAAAAATCATTAGGAGAATGCATAGTAGATTATTTCAATATAGTTTTTGGCAATGACCTTGAGTCGAATTTATTTTGGGATGATATTTTAATTCCTTATGCTGTAGCTTCATATTCAGTACCCCCAGAAGCTCTAGCAAAAGGAATTACTAACTTAAATGCCTTGCTTTTTTCTTTGATATATCATTCANATTCTTTATAGGTAGCAATCAACCAAGGGTACACTTAAGCGAACAGTAAACCATTAATTTTTATATGCTGTAGCTTCATATTCAGTACCCCCAGAAGCTCTAGCAAAAGGAATTACTAACTTAAATGCCTTGCTTTTTTCTTTGATATATCATTCAGGTATTTTTATATCTTTTACTTCAGAGACACTTATTGGGAAAATTACAAATCCTTTTAAGAGTTCTGACTTGCAGCATATCTCGATTAAAGTTAAAAAGTATGATTTAAAATGCGTTGAATGCAAAATATTATCAGAAAAGATTCAGTATTACAAAAATATTGAAAACTATTCTTTAGCACTTCAAGCCCTGGAATTAAAGATAAAATTGTCAAAAGCACTCAATCCTGATAATAAAGAAATGGAAGATATATCTTTGCTTGTAGAATCAGGAGAAATATACTTAGAATTATGTGAGATAGAAACTTCAATATTCAAAGCTAAAGAAGCTTTAGTGCAATTGCATCCTCTGAGCGCACAAAGCATAAGAGTATGGGTGCTATTAATGAAGGCTTTATATAAAAAAGGTTTAAATGATGATGGTTTGCAAGCTTTTGCTAGTGCTTTAGAAGCAATAAAATTTCATTGGGGTGAAAATGATCCAATGCAAATTAATTTGTATGAAGTCTTAGGCTCTGTATATATGGAACAAGAAAATTTTTCAGAAGCCCTTTTGCTTTATAAAAATGCTTTACTGATATGCTTAAAACAGCTTGGCCCAAATCATATTTTAACAGGAAAGATTTATATGGAGCTTTCGAGATATTATTTGACTACTAAATCGCTTGACGATGCTCTTGATGTTACAGAAAAAGCATATTTAATTTATAAAGCTTCTTATGGAAAAGATAATATTCTAACAGTAAATGTTTCTGTAAAGTTAGCTGAAATACAAACTGATTTAGGTAGATATGCTCAAGCTCTTCCAATGATTGTTAAAGCATGTGAAGTTTATGAAAAATCATTGAACAATAAACCAATTGATGTAAATCAATATGAAACTAGAAATATTTTAACAAAATACTATTTATCAGCTTCTGTTGGTCTACGGATAAGTCTAAAAACAGGAAAACATATGCAAACTATAGGATTTACTGATAAACTTTGGTTAGTACTTAGTCATAAAATTTCCCCAGACCCAGATATTGTAATAAAACTATTAAAATTCACATTTGAGGCTAAAATTAATAGCATCTCACCTAGAGAGAAAAGCTTAATTTTAAATTTTGTTTATGTGAAGTATCCTTTAGATGATGAGCTAGTGAAAATGCATTTAATAAAAATAAAAGAAAAAGCTTTTGTTTCACAAGTACAGAAAAATGGAGGAATAAGCGAATATGTTACTAAAGCTGTAGAAAAGATTAGAATTTTAGCGGAACTTGGAAAAAAGGTGAGAGAAGAGGATTCAAGAAAAGTTGATCTTGCAGTAGGCGAAATGAAAGCAATATTAGAAGCAGTGACTAAAGATGAGAATATGTAATTTAGTTTTATTCAGAAATTTATATCTTTTTGTTGGATGATATTTTAGATAAATTTAGCTTGCTATGTCTGATGTTAATCAACTTCATTTTTGATTATATTTTTTCTGTTTAAAGTTATTATGACTATAAAAATATTAGGAATTTATGGATACTTTAGTTCGTAGTACAACTTAATAAAATCAAATTTAAATTGTTTGTTAATTTATTCTATCCATTGAGTTCTTGAACCATATTCCCATATTCCTGTTCTTGTAATAAGTTTATCACCTTTATAAAATGTATATAAACCTTGTCCATGCTGTTTTCCATCAATCCATTCTCCATCATAAATTCTTCCATCTGGCCAAGTCATTTTGCCATGTCCTGATTTTTGATCATTTTCAAACTCACCTTCGTAGTTTCTTCCATCTGGCCACTCAAATACCCCGTATCCATGCATCTTATTGTTCTCCCAATCCCCTGTATATTTATTTCCTATTTTCCACATATAAGTTCCTTGGCCATGCATTTTATCGCTATAAAAATCTCCATGGTATGTGCTTCCATCGCAACATGTTAATAATCCCTTGCCTTGACGTAAACCATTTTTATATTCTCCCTCATATCTCATGCCATCTGGCCACTCTTCAATTCCCATACCATGCAATTTACCATCTATCAAATTTCCACTAAATTTTCCACCATGATTTCCATAGATGCTTCCTGACCCATTCAGCTTACCTTCCTTAAACTCACCTTCATATACAACTCCAGATGACTGTATAATTCTTCCTTTCCCATCTAAAACTCCTTCTTTAAAGTAACCAACTATTTTAGAACCATCTGTATTAAGTAAAATTCCTTTTCCATGCATTTTGCCTTTTTTATCCCACGATCCTTCATATATTCTTCCATCATCTAAAGTTACTGCAGGCTTTTCTTGTACTTGAATCCCGTCATCAGGAATATTAACCAATATTTCTGGAAGCTTTTGCTCAAGCATTGTTACAACAGCATTTTGGATATCTTTTAAAGGCTTTTCAGCCCTAGGATAATGATTTTCTACATTAAACCAACTTTTAGCTTCGCGGACACAAGCTAATGGAGCTTTAATATTTTTTCGTGCTAAAAATCCTCTGAGAGCACCTTGAACTTGCTTTACTTCTTCAGAGTTTAGCATAAATATACCATTCCAATCCCCTTCTTCATCTACTCCTTCTTTGCCACTAAAAAGTCTTACATCTCCGACATTTTTAGTTGTAGTATCTTGATTATCTCCTAGGCATGAAAAATTAGCACCCATTTTATAATAAGTTTATAAATAACAAATGAAAAAATGATAATAGAGTAAAATCTATTCTTGCATGTGGTCTACTTTGGGTATTATATAAATTTAAAAATTTAGATAGTGTATGCCAAAATAATTATTAAAATTGTCAATTGCAGTAGTTGATTAAAAAATAAAGTCATAATAGAATAAAAAATAATTATATATTAGTTAGCTGTAATACAATCGTAAGCGACGTGAAATATGCCTATATTGTCTAGAAATTTTAATTTTTGGAGCTTTATTTCGTATAATCCTAGCAATGTAAGCTGTTTGCTTGATGTTTTCCTTTTCTGGGTTTTTTATTTGTGTTGTAAATGCAATAGCTATAAGAAAGCAGATACCTACTTCAATTGCAAAAGCTAAGAAAATGCCAAAATAGGTCAGAGCTGGACTAGAAAGATCTTTTTCAACAGTAAACGGAGTACCAACAGCTATAATTAGTAGTCCAGATATTCCAGCAGCAGTTGTCATAGCTAAGAGTTTTTTAATGATTTTCTTATCTTCTTCGCTAAATTGCAAAAAATATCTATCATCAATTATTTCCGTCTTTCTATACGGTGACTCTATTTTATTAGTTTCGAAATCTATAGATGATTTAGAAATACTTCTGCTATCAATGCTTATAATATCAAACCATTCTTCTTTATCCATAAGATTTTCCCTTATATTGATTGAAACATTTTGGGGAGTCCTTACAGCCACTGATTCAAAGCTAAAGTTCTCAGGTGACTTATTTGGATGATCAACATATCTTATAAGTAGAACTGCATAAACAATAAACAATAAAGTAAGTAGAAACGAACAAAAAGCAAAGCTAATATAACCAATTAAATACCAAGATTCGTTTTCCATACGTAAGCCTTTATTAATACTAACCATCCATGTTACTGGATAAGCAAGAATCATAAAAGCAACAATAATTTTCCTTATATACTTAAAAGGATCACGTCTTTTCTTTCTGATACCCTGATACATACCTGACCTACATAATAAGATACCATACTAAAAGAATTGATGCAAGTACTGTGAATAATAGAGGGTAAGCTGTCTCAAACAAGAGTCTGTCAATCATTCTATTAGACTTTCCTTTGAATATAAGCGGATCGAAGCTGAGCCATGCAATTCTTACGCAACTTATTAGGCAAATGCCTAATAGGCTTAAGTTTTTTGGGCTCTTAAATATTCTTATCAGTTTATTTCTGCAATTGGTTTTTTCGTTTTTAAGTGAATTGTATAGCTTTAGTGAGCTGTAAGTAAAGATAATCGAAAACAAAATATTAAAAAATATTACAAAAAAGTTCCAGCCTTGTTCCCAAAAATCTTGCCCTTTAATTTCACAGCACTGATCTTCACTATCGAACCATCCTAAGTCGCAACTGCAATCTTCTTTAATCCATGATCCATGTTTATTGCAACTTGCTTTGCAAGAAGGCATTATAATTATATATAACTTATGCTAATTTCTAAATCTATCGCGTATAAAAATTGTATATATGCGATTCAAATAAATACAATTTTTAACTTTTTATTCTTCCGAATGTTTTTATAAATGGATCTAGCTTATGCGGATTATATCAAAGATTCGAATCAGTATCTCAGAAACTTTGCTTCAAAAAAATATTGTGTCACTGATCATTCAATAGGCTTAATTTTAGCCTGCAATCAAAAAGATATTAATAATGAACTGGCCCTTCTTCAGTCATTAGAAATTGCTTTTAGCGCTTTGAAAAAGCTTGAACTTATAAATTTATGCTATTTGAAGTTCTTTAAATCCTCTGAATATTTCTTAAATCGATACCCTGATCTAAACCTAGATTTCCTACAGATTTACATTAGAGTTTGTTTAAATTTACCTCACAGTTCTAGCTTGAGTAATGTATCTGAAATTTTTTGTTGTTGCTTTAATAAGCTTATAGGAATTTATGCAAGAAGTATAGATTTAGTGAAAATTATTCATATAGGTAGAAAAAATGCGTGCATGTTTAAGGAAAAACCTAAGATTTTAAGTGATGAAATCTTTCGAGATATAGAAAAGCTTTCAAGGATTAAAGATGAAGAAAATTTTCCAGAAATCATGCTCACGATTTTTGGAGTATGCAGACAATTGAATTTTTCTAGAGGTGAAGGAATTGAAGATTTAGGACTATATCTAGAAACTATTATAAAAATTGTTTATGATGAAAAATTAACTTTGCAGTACTTTGAGGAATTTTCTAGCAAAATTCAAGGGTTTATAAGGTTATTTTCAGAAGGAACTAGAATCGAGCTAGAAATGTATGAGCAAATGGCTGCTAGCAAACTAGGATATGCAAAAGGTCAAGTTTATAGTGCTAGCTCCTCTTATGTAGTTTCATCAAACGCCATCCCTAGAAAAAGCGCAGAGTATTTTGAAAATTCATCAAAAGAAAAAAAATATTCTAAAGAACCTTCTAATTATGCTTATAACAATTATGAGAAAGAAAGAGAGTTCCACCAAAATATTGACATAATGCATCCTAAAAAAAATCAAGAAAGTGCTTTACCAGAAATAAAATCAGAAGAACCTAGTTATATAGAAAATCATCCACTTGAATTTAGTATGCCTAGAGATAGATCTAGAGCTGTGCCAATGCATTCTAGACAAATCTTAGGTGCTAGGGCATCCAAAAATTTAAAAAAAATACCAGTAAACAACTATGAGATAGCTAGCAAAGATAGTTCAGAAGAGGCACCGCCAGAAATTATTTTAAACAATTCAAGCCCATTTGAGATTATCCAAGACACTATAAGATACTTGGAGAGCCAGTGGGCTGAAAATAATAGCTTCAATGATAAAGAATTAAAAGATATTTTTTCTGAGTTTTACAACCAAACTGTCGAATTTCAAGTTGAGCTTGCTAAATGCTTAAAGAGTTCAATTAATGAATATAAAATAGATAGCAGAAATTTAGAATTTTGGAGAATAATTATACAAACAGCTGATGAATTTATAAAAATTGACCAGAAGAAAGAGCTGGAAAATTTATTAGACAAAAAAATGCAGTTTAAAAATCATAGTTCATCTAGGCGTAATGGTCAATTTCGAAAACGTCCTTCTCAACGATCGAGAATTGCAACGGGAACAGAACATAAAGATCTTACAGACCCTGGGTATAATTCTTCAGATGAGCCACCTGAATTTCAACCTTTAGGAAGCTATGTGGAAAATTTTAGTAAAGAAAATCATTTACCAGAAAAGTCATACGCAGTGAATGATGCATTTAGTTCTTTTAATCCTGACTCTTTATTAAATAATTGTGATTCAGTAGATGAACAGAATAAGCAATGGGTGAAAGATCCAAATAACATCAGTGAAATAATTGAAAAGAAAATAGAGTCTGCAAGCAATCCAATCAATAAACTCTACAGTTCGGAAATAAAAGTTAATTTAATAGAAAAAAATGAAGTAATTGAACAACAATATCCAAAAACGGGGGGGAAAATCGAAGAAGATATATACCAAATATCAATTGAAAATGCTATCGAAAACCTTACAAATGATGTTTTGAAACTAATAGCAAAGCACAAAGGAGAATATGATGATATAATTGAAATAAATGAGCTGCTTAGTCTTATTAGATCAAAATTCAAGGAAAAGTCCCCAAGTGCAACTCTAAAACTAATCGGTTCAGCTCTCATTGGAACATATATAAAGAATTCTGATTTTGATATATTGCTTATAGACTATCTAAGTCCAGATCCTGCAAAATTACTTGTTCAGTCACTAAATAATCTTGGAATGGGAAATACTCAACTTAATAATTTTTTTTTGATAACTCCACCCAATAAAAACTTTCGATTAAAGATTCAAATAAATGATGAAATGGTTTATGAGCTTTCATCTTTAATCAAAGAATATTGCAAACTTGATTCACGTTGTATTGAACTTATAATTTTAATTAAGCTTTGGGCTCAGAAAAATGGATTGCAGGGCCAAGGAATGCCTTCAGGTATTCATTTATCGCTTTTGGTTATTCTTTTTCTACAAACTTGCACACCTCAAATTTTTCCTTCCTTGCAATGCTATGAGCATAACCCAAAATATATAAATGGCAATGATGTTTGGTTTCTAACAGGCTCAGATTTTGAAAGCTGCAATACTCAAAGTTTAGGCGATTTGATTATGTCGTTTTTTGAATTCCTTACAAAATTTTCAGAAAAATCATGTGTAGGAAATATTAGACAAGCATGCATTTATGAAAATACTGAAACTAATTACTTTTTCTCTATGTTCCATCCATTTACAAATCATGAATTTTCAAGCATCCAAAAAAATAGTCCTGAGAGTGAACAATTCTTACATCTTCTTAAATATTCTGCCTGCATGCTTCTTTCTAGAGAAAAACTATCAAAGATAATGCCCAGCTAATTTGTAAGAATTTTAGTTTTATTGGTATTATTTTATATAAAATTTCATTAATGGTAAAACTCATATGATATTCTCATAGAAAATTATATATTAAGTCAATCCCTGAAGCAGGAAAATTTATTAGGTTTTCTGCTCTTAAAGCTTCTAAAACAAATTACGCTTTTATAAATTCTTTCATTCTGATTTCTAGCTGATTTTTTCGTTTTCAGAATCCCGAAGTTTCATTGCGAAATCCTGAGTGGCTGCAGCTTTAAGACAATATTCTACATCATAATTTTTGAATCTTTTTTCTCTGAGAACCTTCTATGTATCATCTAGTACAAATAAAACATGTTGCAAGCATATTTATTTAGTTCCCATTGCCTCTTCAAGACTAAAAAATATTTTCAACTTTACCAAACTAATAGCTTTTTCTTTAAATTCATCATTTATATCTTGAATTTCAACCTTAGGTAGTGCTAACTTTATTCTCAACAACTCAGCCTCTGTAGCCTCAAGTTGGTCGCTAAATTATTTCTTTCGCTCTTAAGCTCATTTACAAAATACATAAATATGGAAATTTCGAAAAGAATCTCTATTATAGTGATCCCATAAATTTAGATATCTGTGACTGTCCACTCTGATTATCAGTAGCTGATATTTAGATGATGAAGGGAACTAAATTAACTCGCTCTAAGTACTGAATTGGGACAACAGGAAAAGATGGAAGTCGTAATGGGTTAAGTTAGCGCGTGCTATTTAGAAAGTAGGATGGCTAATAGATAAAGAAAATAATTCTAAAAAGCTCATTTTCCAACTCTACTGACACTTTTTTTATTATTCTTGGTTGAAAATTTCTGCTTATTTTTAACGATAGGAACTGCGATTAGAATTGATTTTGGCTTGCCATAAGCTTAGTCTTTAAAATTGTATTTTCTTTCAAAAGATCCTTATTGCGAATTTCAAGTTCAAAGTTTGTTTTAATTTTATGTTTTTAATTAATCTTACGAGCTGTGCTGAAAGTTTTTTTATTTATAATTCTAGTTTATTTTTTAATTCTCAATTCGTAAAGGTTGAAATATACTTTGGTCTTTTGCTTTTCTGCTAATGAGTTATAATATTTAAGTGGTTGTGAGTTGTTAGGAGAGATTTTATGGAATTAATCTTGAATTTTTTGAATTGAAGACTCAGCAGCCTATTTTGAGCCTTTAGACTGCTGATGCACAGATAGAGTTTTAGCATTCTCTCTTATAGGCTCTTCTTCAAAGTCAGCTGCATATTTGTTTATAGTGAATTGACTCGAATACTCTGTCATTTTTTAATTATAAAGCTTTTAAATATACACTCAATTGAAAAAACCTCTATATCTCACTTTAAAATCTTTAGAGTTTATATATAAATTAATTCCTTTAATGTTTATATTTATAATAAAAAGCAAAAGTATGATTAAATTTAACTAAATTCAACTTACAAAGGTACTCTTAGATAAACTCCCATTTAGTTTTTTCCTTCTATGATTGACAGGATCAGTATTCTTCAGATTAAGTAGTTTTTCGGAGTAAGATTTAATAGGAGTAGAAGATAGCGCATATCTTGGCTTTCTATCAAAATCGTTAATTGATACTGCTAAAATGTCTCTTCCACTTACATGCACTTTATCAAGGTCCTTTATCACAACTTTATTCACCCTTGAAAAGCTTTTATCTCCATATACTCTCTGAATTTTCCTCATCCACTGATTTTTTTGAATTTCTATTCCACAGCTTATCAATTTTAATTTGTAATCAATGCTCTGATCCATTTGCTTCATGATGATTTTTTGCATAGGTCTTGAGTCTTTAGCTTTAGGATTACGCTGGTTTTGCTTTATGGAAAAGAAACGGTCTATAGCTGGTGAATAATTCCGTACTAAAGAAAAAGGTCTAGAGTTGGTTGAATAAAAATTAGTAGTCATTTATATATACACATTTCATTTATACTATTATCTTAATTTGAATTACAAAGTTTCTTTGAACTTCTGCAGATACAAAGCAAATTGTTTGCATAGCTTTATAATATAATAATGGAAGGAAGTTATTTGCCAGGAAAACAGCGAGCTAAAATAGCTCAGCAAGGACGTAAATCGCATTTCATCCTTGGAAAATCAGCAACACCTTTCTCCACAACTCAGAACTCGTTTTTTAAAACTTTTGTTTCAAGCAATTCTCCACAAAATTACTCTGGCTTTAGAACCGCCTCTCATTTCACTTTAGGAAATGATAATGCTTACAGAAACTCTGAGTTCTGTAACAATTATCGTGTGCATAGTATTGAACCTCGTAAACCAAAACCTAAAGTTATTGACTTAACTCCTAGCAGTGTTGTAATGGGGAAACAAAATATGACATTTCTCCCTACAAGTGGAGCTTTTAAAGCCCCACATCCGAACCAAGCTCAATCCTATTCAAACTCTCCATCTAAAAATCGAAAGCACAATTTTGAATTAGGAACAGATTCACCGACAAAAGCTAGTGTTATGCATAGTGAATTTTCTCCAGTTAGAGCCCAGCCAACTGAGAAAATTGATAGAGGGTTGCTAGATTCGCATATCATTATGGGAGGCCACCCAAGTATGTATAAATCAGTAGCCGTAAATGAGTACTCTAAAAAAGTTGGCTCACCTGGGAAACTGCCAGTACAAAAAGTGAATGATTTGAAAAAAGAGCACTTTATATTAGGAAATGATGATCCTGCTTTAGTTAGTAATCAAAATACCTCATATAAACCTATCATTTCATCAAAGCAAGGACTAACAAATGAGCAACTTCAGAACCTTAAATCCTCACATTTCAGTTTTAAAGCAGAAAGTCCTGATTACGTTTCTTCAAGCAAAATGACTATGAAGTATTCACCAACTGAAATGAGAAATCAGGAGTTGTATTTAAAGCAAAATCATGTGATTTTTGGAAATGATAAAAATTATCATGTCTCAAATTATACCAATAATCATGTAATGAATTTAAATTCAGCGAGATCAAGAAGTGTAAATGACCCAACTAGAACTAAAAATGATGAAATGGCTAGTGATGTTATTCTTGGAGTTACTACACCAAATATGACACTGACTTCAAATTCATTTAATAATCAGAAAGGTGGAAGCCCTGGTAAGTTGGACCCCGGAGTTGAAAAGCATCTTCGAAGCCATCATTATACAATGGGTAACTCAACAAATATATATGAACAATCTCATAAGAATTGGGGAGTTGGCGATCCTGACCCATCTAGACCTCCTCAAGGGCTAAAGGAAAGCATGGTAGCCACTCATTGGGTGACTGGTTATCATCAAGAAAATCTTAATACTAGCACGAAAAGAGAATTTAAATCTCAAGTTGCTGAAAAAAGAGAGATTGAGAAATACTTGAAAAAGCATAATCACAATCTTGGTGATAGCTCAAACTCATGGAGATCTTCATATAATGGGACTTTCCAATGGATTCAGCCTGTTCCTGATAATTCAAGTAAATTCTCATTTGATTAATCACGTTAAGTATTATTGATTTATGCTAAAATCAGGTTAAACCTAAAGATATATAAGTTTAATTTTATGAAATAGTATTTTAAATTAATTTAGAAGTAGGCATAACTTTAAGCAATAGTTCATTTGTAGAATTCAGCGGATATTTTCATGCTCAGAATTAGTTTAAGATTTCTGTAAAAATTTATTAAGCTGAAAAAACGCTAATTCTCATCCATTGAGATAAGCTAAAGTAGTTAATTAAAAATGAAAAGTTTATAAGAAAGCCATATCATTATTATATTGTTTTAGAGCTTGATACTTATTTTTCAATTTAATTATAGGAACTTTACTTAAAATTATATATAATTATCGATTATAATTTTCTTTACTAATTTAATTTCAAGCATCACAGTTTTATATATAATTATCGATTATAATTTTCATTTACTATAATTTAATTTTAAGCATCACAGAAACACTTTTACTATATTATTAGAGTATAAATGTTTCGCAACTTCCATATCAAAAATTGTTTTTAAGAAAACTTGATTATTTATGATAAAGTGGATAAATTACCTTTAGATACTTCGAAAGAGTTTGGATAAAGCTTTGATGATTTCATGAGGCTCCTTGACTTCGCTTCAGAAACATACGTTGAATTTGTTACTGGTCTGGGAAATAATTTATTCCATGTGTCTTTAGAAAAAACCGAGCAAAATGTTTCGTCTACTTCTTTAGACTTTTCTCTTTTTCTTAGCATATTCTCAGTAATTCTATAGCTCTCCAAATACGGCTCTCCTTTAATTGGCTCAGGTAGTTTCCAGGAAGTTTGATCTTTGCTTAATCTTTTATTAAATCTGCTGAAATCGCTCTAAATATTTTTTACATCTCCAGTCCAGCGACTTTTTTTAATAGTTCGAAAAACTGGAAATTTTATAAAGTGTCCATTTCCAGGCTCTAGCCGATAGCAAGCGTTTTCACTAGCATTTCGTTGAATCCTGCATGCAGTTATTTCTAAACGGTCTCTATATAAAGATTACTTGTGAATCTGATTGCTTGTAGACTTGCAATCAGTTTTCCTTAGCCAATCCTCACCAAGTTTGAAATACTTTTCAGACTCCAAATGCCCACTACGATAATCTTCTATGTTTTTGCTAATTTTTTCTTTTTGTTTCATATACCTTTGTAAATTTTACTTTCTTACATATATGTTTGGGTAAATGCTCTTATCTCTAAAATCATGCCGTGATGGAATAACAAGTGGCACGGCACCTTGTTTCATTACTATATAATTGTTACTTTGCTCTAGCTCTGGAGACACAGATTTATTGAAGTTTTGAATACGAATATATGCTGATTCACTTAATGCTTCTTTTTTATTCTTATTGATTTTAGTGTTTGCTTTTTTCTTGAAGGATTTTTCTGATTTGTTATTCAATTCTTCTTGCTTTTTTCGCTGATGTAATGAATACATTAATTATTAACTGGCATCATAAATTTAAAGTGATATTTGATAAACATTAAATTATGTTTCATGGAATGAATTGGTAATTTGTAGTAAAATTTAGACCTCTTGCATAGTTTGAATTTAGTTATTATATTATATAAATGTATTCTTTGCCTTTTAAAAACTAAAATGACTATTTTAGTATAATTTTTTTTCAAAATAACTCTAGTATGATTAAAGCTTACAGCTATTTTCACAAGAAATAAAATATATATAGCCATGAATAAAAATATATTATTCTAGGAAGAGAATTAAGAGATAATGCATCTAGCGCAAGGCCGTGGCTTATCAGCAGCAGTCATTTCATAGTCAAGAGGATCTATTGCTTTCGGCTCAGTTTTTTTTAATTCAATCTTAAGATTCTCCAACTTGGCTTGGTTATCCTTTCTCCTATTTTTAAGATCATTGAATTTTTCTTCTTCTTCAGCAGAATATTCATGTGAAGTTCCAGCTACGAGTTTATCATCTTCATTCACTACTTTTTCTTTTGCTACTTTTAGTTTGAAACTTAATGCATCATTTTCATCTCTTAATTCACTTATTTCTTTAATCATTCCATTTTTTTCGGTCATTTCCTTTTCTACTTGTATCTGTAATCCATTCAATTCAGCCTTAACTTTCTCAATTTTATTAAAATCTTCTTTTGATTTCTGATTTTCAGAGATTTTAGCTATTCTTTCTTCTATCTGTTTTTTGATTGATATCTTTTCATCTTGTTTTTCAGCAAGTTCATTATTCAGTTTAACACATTCTTCTTTACAGCTTTTTATTGTTTCTTTAAGGTTTTCGATCACTGCTACTAATTTTTGATAATTTTTATCTTGGCTATCAAGCTCAGTCTTTTTAAGCTTATGCTCTTTCATGAGTTTTTCATTTTGTACTTTCTTACTTTCTAATTTTTTTTCCAATTCATGATTAGATTTTTTTAATTGGATATAGGTAAGTTCTTTAGCTTGCTCAGACTCAATTAAATTTTCTAAGTTTTCTGTATCTTCTTTTATTTTTGCTCTTTCTGATAAAATTTTTTGGATTTCTTCATTGACTGAATCTTGCTGTAGCTTAACATGGTCAATATCCATGCGAAATTGCTCTGTGTATTTATTTATCACAGCTTTTTGACAGCAATTATTACAAACCCTTAACTTTTTCCTCTCTACTGGATGAACGGCTACTTGTGGAGAGCATTTCGCACAAACACCTCTGTAGCAAAATTTGCAATAATGCTTTCTAGCATGAACTATCCCAACTTTTCCGAATTTTGCTTGGCAGATTATGCAATTTTTATCTTTTTTATAAGCAATCTTATCTTTCCCAAGATCTATATATTCAAAAAGATCTGTAGTTTGCATTGACTCAGAGATGGTGCTATTTACGCTCTCAGTATCAGAATAGTCTGAGTCCATTTAATTATATGTGTATTAATATCTCCTTAAATACTTTTTTGTATATTAATTTTCCCAACTTTATCTTTAGATAAAGACTTGGAGTCATAGTTCTTATCCTAATCCCCTTGTCTGCGGATATAAATTTTCTTCTTTTTATGAACTTATTTCAATAGCATCTTTAAATGCTTTATTAAGAATTTTATAGCTGATTGGCTCTTTGAATCTTATGGGAAATCGATTTTTTGATAAGGATTATAAACTCAAATCCACAATATCGATAATTTTAAACTTGGATGCAAATAAATTACAAAATTTGCAGTTATGCATATCAATAGTGCAAACACTATATTCATATATCAAAATTAAATTAATCGAATTGCTATTTGATAGCTACACATATAGTTACTGATATTGATTTACTCTAATTTACTCATAAAATTTTTTAATGTTTAGCAGCATGTTTGATCAATCTCTCTTCACGATAACAATTTTTAATACCATTCCAGTATCTGTTATGATAAATTTTAAAAAGTATATATTTGCATTTGCAGAAAATTATATTGTTCTTAACTGAAATTTGGCATATAGGTGCTCTTTTCTTTAGAAATACACTAGTTTTTTTATTTTCGTAAACAATTTATGCAATTTTTAGATTTTTTTTTATTTGCTGTGTATCATACTGAAAAACCACAAAGTATAAAAAAAAATTCAATTTTGCCTAGGCTAATCTGTGAATGCTTTTCTAAACCATTTAAACAGGCACCAAGATAAAAAATTACTTTTTAAATTACTGAATATTCAGGATCAAATAAGTACTCCAATTATTTTTCTTTTCAATTACTCTTAAGCACTTTAAATATAGCTTGTTAAACTTGTTATTGAGAAGTTATAAAATTAGTTAAATCCATCATGTTTTTGCTGTTTGTAATATTTACTTACAGTTTTTTAGGAATACAAGGGCTTATAAGCTGTATTTTGCTCAGTAGAGCGTCTTGCAGTTTATCTATGTAAGGATCGATAATAGCTATCCATATTAACAATGAAAGAAAAGCTCTCAGATCCAAGACTACCAATAAAAGTAACTTTTATTTAGAGAGCACGTTCAAATATCAAGGAAGATGATAGCAAAAAAAAACCAGTCACAGCTGTGGAACTTGAAAAAATAAAGAAATTCGATGCTTTTATAGATCAAATCATCCACAAAATAGACCCTTTCACAGTTGACGCTTTTGACACTTCAGTGTCGAGCATTAAAGGAAAGCTATCAGAATTCCCAAATGATACTGAATTCCAAGATTTATACCGAGAGTATATCAAAGAGCCTCAAAAGCAAAAGAAAAGTAATTCCTATTCAGAATTCACAGAGTGCAAAAAACGCTTTGACCTTGTTATGAATAAAGAAGACCCTGAGCAAGATTCCCTATTATCTCAAAGGTTTGAGATCTACAACAAAGCAATACCACTAAATAATGACGTTCAGAATATGCTTGAGTTCTTGAAAGACTTACCTAGGACAAATGCTGCAATTGAAAGGAAAAGCATTCAGAGGCATGCGCTTGAGCTTAAAAGAAAAAAATTTACTGAGTCTAAGAGTATTAGTCCTGATAAAAAAATTGCGGCTAAAGTTCTAGAAACCGACCCCCCACCCTCAGGACCTTTGAGCATACAGGAAAAACTTGTCTTGTTGAGGGCCCTGGCCAAGCATATGGGTGATTGGGAAAAAATAAGCAAGGAATTTAAAGATAAGCCTGTATCAGGGGATCTTCTGAAAAAAATATGGAGGTGTTTGAAGGTAACTATGAAGGAAGAGGTTATTGATATCAGGAAAAAGGCGCCTCAATATCATTATTTTAAATGGCTTAGGGCTGCTGTTAGAAAGTTTGAGCAAAACAAAGGTAAGAAAAGCAAATCAAAAGCTTTTACAAGTATTAACCCTAAGCCAAAAGAGCAAAGATTTGACATTTTAAGTATCATGGCTGAAGCTGAAAATATTAAGTGCAGTGGGATAGAGAGTTCTACACATCTAAACATAACATCCTCAAGTTCTTTTAAAGCATACACAAATTCAGGAACCCTGCAAGAACTGTGCAACTAATAAAGTTAGATTGGCACTTTGCTCTAAATCAAATACTTATTTCTACACATAATAATATAACTTAGGGTATTCTGATAATTCATTTGAAAGTTTTTATAAATTATTGTTGCTTTAAATATAGAAAACAAATCTTCCTATAGAAGAATAATAGCCAGATTTGTATGCTTTTGTTGGCTACATTATTACTAGATTTTTTTGTTTATCAATGATAATTATATGATAGGCTATGGTTTGAATTTTTCTTTGTTTTGGATCAATGAGATAATTCATTTCAATTTTGACAATCATCACTTTACTCTAAAATTAATCCATTGCTGGTACTCAAATTATGATTCTAATAGTATATATTTCTTAGTATATGGTTACTTCTTGGATTCACAGCAGAGATTATACCGAGATATTTATCTTTCTAAATCACCTTTCTTTACTATTAAGATATTTCTACAACATAAAGGAGCTACAATAGCTTTTTCTGTTTTTAGGATATCTCTTGTCGCATCAACTATTTATAAGGAAATATGCACTCTAAAAAAAACTACAGGGTATGACTATTCTTTTAGTTGGAATTCGATATTAGGCAATAAGC
>MPUH01001186.1:0-21630 GCA_001970955.1 Stentor coeruleus
CATATAGCTTAGACCTATTAAAGTACTCTAATTAAATCAAAAAAATTAACTTTTTTAATCATTTGCAAAAATATTCTTAGGCAGTATTATTAGAGTACTCTGCTTCAAGAAAACCTGCAATTCTCTCATAAACTCTATATTACTTCATGATTCTCATCTTAATTTTCTTATCTAATAACTCATAGTAAAATACATTTTTGAAAACTTTATCATAAAGTGTTTAGAGAATCCCTACAAAGCCACACTCAAGCAATGAAAAAGCTAGATCTAAGCAGTCTAAAAACTATCACTCAAGATTGGTAGAATTCCAGAAAAATAAATTCAACCAAAGACAAAAAGGGTTCCACTCTTCCTTAGATTTTAGCTTGCGAACTAAGAAATGAAATCATAATCTTAATGGATTTATGCCTTTCTAAAATTTAATTTTTAGTCAACCTTTTAGATTAGATTAGATTAATAAATCGTCCCCCAAGTTCCTTTTTTGTAGTTCGCTTTCTTGTTGTGTAAATGCTTTCTATAAAGTTTTTGATTAAGTTGTCAATGCTTTTTGCTTTTTTTGGTAGTTTTTCTTTAATTAGTCAACCTTTTAAACAGCAAAGTTTTTTCATAAACGTGAAATAGTGAAATTTTTGCAAGCATTAAAGGAGTTTAAGGTTTTTTAGTTTGTATTTTTTAATCCCTGCATGGGAAAATGAGATTTTTCAATTGTGCAAAAAATGAATTTTTATGGAGAAAGGATATTATCACAATTTTTAATCAATTAGTCCTATATAAGCAAAATCAAAGAATAGCAAGGTACAAGAAACAATTCAAAACAGTCAATTTTACGGTCATTAAATTCTATCAAAAAAATTAACAAGTAATATCAAATAAAAATAAGTATATGCTTACCAAACTTATATTTGTAGTAAATGTTTTCGTTCAATAAAATCATAATTTCCTAGCATCATTTCACTATAACAGAATAATTTCTTCAATATATTAATAAAATTATATCAATAAAATTACCAATTAGATGATGAAATCATACTAAAGTTACTAAAGTGGAAAATATTAAGCTAGTAATTATAAAGTTTAAAGTAGGTGGTAGTTAAGGTGGCATGATTTAAACCTTGCCCGATCAAGGTTTGTTTGTCCTATAATCTCTTTCTTTAGGCAGATTCGGTATATAAAGCCACTCGTTGTCGCTGGTTATGTGACTCTTTACTTGGTTGAGGAGGTTTTTACTGTTTCTTTTCTTTAGCTAAGCTAGTAAGCAGAAATATTTATAAGCACAAGCGAAACCTGAAATAGTTTTACTACATCACATAAAATAAAGAAGTTAAACTTGATGCATATTTTGTTTATGATTAAATCATGACTCTTCTTTCACTAAAATTTACAACACAAAATCAAAATTTTAAACAAATTCATTAAATTGCATATAACAAACCTCAGAACCAACGCTTACAATAATAAGATGATGCTTAAGATATATAATAATTAAATAGGCAATAACTTTAATTTAATCATATTATCAAAACCAAGTAGTTTTATTATAATCAGATTTCAAATTAAAATATCGTTTTGCTCTCATAAGAAAAGTTATTCTGAAAAAGTTATTTAAGCATCACAAAATTATGAATGCGGTGAAAGTATCTCCTTGATGTCAAGAATCATAATATTCGAAGAATATAAATATTCAAAAAAAGACTTTTTTATTTTAATAACAACTTTATTAGATTTCGAAAACATCAGTCTAATTTTTTCTTCTGAAATCCAAATATCAATAAAGTTTAACAACTATTATTTTTATTAATTCATATGATTTCCCTATATTTATTATAAATATTAGCTAAATTAATACACTTTAGTAGCTTATTTACTTTAATTTAGAAATTAGATAAACAAATATTAAATATATTTCTTATAAAGCTAATCTTGAGGCATTAATAATTATTACTCAAACTTTTCTGATAGGAATAGCTGTAAATATCCATACCATCGTGTAAATAAAGAAACCAAAGATTGAAGTAAGCATTGTGTAAAAACAAAAGATATTCTTTTCAGCTATACATTTTCCTGTGAAAATACAATGATGATCCAATCCTCTCATACAAAGTCCACAGTCTTCACAATGCTCAGTTTCATTATCCTTAAAAATCAAGCAATGCCTACATAAACTCGTGCTCCCTGTTGTGTCTTCATCAAGATCATTTGTTGAATCACTTAAAACAACACCCGGATCTTTTAGTGCAGTAGTCGAATAAGATACCAGAGCAAGGAGTATTATGCAAACACCTCCAAACTGCCAAACAACTTCCATATGCTCAGCTATAAGTGTTAAATACCCAACAAGCACAGCAATTATCATTGGGATTACACAAAACATAAACGGCCAATGAGGACCTATAAGCAACACTAACTTATTGTTAATGAACACAGCATGGCAATTTCCTAAAGTTGTAAATGTTGGCCTTTTAATCAAAACTTTAGAATGAACTTCTTCCATATTTTAATGGAATCATTCTTAAATATTTCTTATAATAACTTATTCTAGGTATTATAAGAAGAGTAGAAATATGAAGATAATTTTTATAAGACTGTGGCGTATGAAATAAAAGGCTTAAAATCATAAAATAATTTTAAAAAAATTCAAAAAACAAATTCGAAAATTTGGGCAAGAAACCAGGGAAATGAATGAAGATAACAAAGGTAGATTATGTTTTGATAGATTAATACTTAGGCGAAAAGACCATTTAGTTGTTTAGATTATTTATCCTTGGTTGCCCTTGAAAGTATGGACCTTTTGGTTTTTTTAAGGAATGATTTAAGTCTATTCATCCTTGTTCTCAACTCTACAACCTTGTTATTCCTCTCATTGACTGGCTGAGGTGCGGCTATTTCTTTCATTTTTTTTATTATAATGTAAGTTTGATTTTTGCCGCTTGTAATCATTGTTATGATGGATTCTGTTAAACAAAATTTAATTTTTTTCAAGCCGTAATAAAATGCAAATATTATTTTTATCGAGTAAGCTCATGGAGGCAACGATTAGATTTAGATAGATAAATATAAAAATATAATCTTTGATATTAATATGATTGAGCTGAATAGTTGGGCATAGCTAAAATGCACATTTTTAATTTATTTGACAGAAAATAAGCTAGAACATAAATCAGAAAATTGTTACTATACTAGCACTATTGAGACGTTTATTTAACAATATAGTTTAGTTTAAATTTTAGTAGAAACATTGATTAATTTTTGGTTTACATAAGCTTTTCAAAAACTACGATTATTTTGATAATTTATTATACCAAAAATATATTTAGTAATATCTCTAGTTTTTTTTAATCTTCATAGAGTCTATCTTGTATACTAAAAGTTGTAAAAATCAATAAAGTCTATTGTTTCTGGGCATATTATTGAATGATAGGATTTTTTAATTAGATAAGAAGTTTCAAATGTTATATTTTAAAAATATCTTGATTATCCTTGAATAAATAACAATACCATAGAAATTTTTTAAACCACAACCTAAACTTGATTTTGGAGAGCTTATAATATTGAAAAAATATGGTTTTGATTTCAAAAATTATCCAAATGTTATTAATTTGCCTCAATGCTGAGAATTAATATTGCATGCAATAGCCATAAATTTTAATAATAATCACTTATGCAATAGTGCATATCAGGTAAAACTCAAATTTTGTATGAGTAATCCTGTCTATTTTATAATATAAGCAAACTCATCTTCTCTAGGTATTATAGAAATGAATGCTTTTATAAATTTTCTGCTTACTTATGTGAACTCTATAAGCATTCATAATATTATCCGAGTTGGTCAATTTATAAGTTCCTATCAGTAGTTATCATGAATAACTGAATATTTATTTTCAATCAGATTATGTGAATGCAATCAACTAAGAATCCAAAAGATTCTTCGAAATCAAAATTTTATCCGATAATCTAAAGCTACCTTCGAATCAATCTCTAACAGTTATCTATAATATATATGGATATTTTCTTAAATTTAGTAAAGCATCCTATAGAAAACGGATACTTAAATATATAATGGTATAAAGCAAATAAAAATGACAAATAAGCATAAATATATTTAGAATAAAAGCTGGATAAATATGCTAATTTTTTCCGAAAATGATATAAGTTTTTACTTGCAATTAATTTATATATTATACTTAAATAACTTGGATTTTACATTGTTTTGCAGTGCATAAGCAAAATTAAGCTTGAGTTATTTTCGGTAAAAACTCTGGGATTTTTATTTTAATCAGTAGCTTTAGAATTAATAGGGTCAGGGGAAATATTATAAACCTTTTGGAGCATATACTAATTTTCTTTCACATTCACCCTTTAATTGCTTTAGGCTTATTAGCAAGCTCAGCTTATTTGAGGTTAATTTTATCTGAAGGAATAAGGTAAAAGTAATAGTTTTAATTATATGCATGTCTTTAATCTTCACATAAAGCAACCCATACACAAAGGTAATTATTTTTAGCTAACTTTGATGGCGAAATCTCGCATATAGACTATCCCTTTTCCTTATCCCAATCCCTTAATTTTTTGTCCAAAGCTGATCTAAAAGTGTGGATCTATGCTTAAAGCTAAGGAAAATCATTCAGAATATTTAATTATCTATACCAGACTCAGAATATCCTATCCATGGAATACATAAATTATTCTCCTAATGCCCGAAATACAATAGCCTGCCATATCTCCTGACACCAAAAATAACCTTAATAATTATCAATAGAATCCAAAAGTACCTGGTTCATGCTTTTCTCCCATCCTATAGTGCTTAATCAAACTTTGCCTACCTTATATTATCGCATATACTAGGCCCTCTTTCCATCAAACTCTGTATAAAAACTTAATAGATCTTTAATCCACGAAATTGATAAATGCATATCCAGTATTGTAATTGTTTTTAAAGTCAATTGGGAAGTACAGAAATCATAAGGAAGCAATTATTCTTATATATAAACCTAAATAACATAGTTTATGTGTATTTTTTAGGCATATTTTTTTTTATGAGTGCCGTCTAATACATGCCTCTAATAATAGCGGTCAGTAGCATAAGCTAACGATTTTTCATGGCCTTCTTAGGAATGAATAAATGTGGCAGGTCTTCATGCTTCTTTAGTTTATCTTTAGTATTTAGCTCTCTCCTTCTAGTGCCAAGCAAGTTAAGTATGAGATTTTTATTCAACACTTGTCTAAAGTCTTCAGTATTTGAGGTTTATAAGCATACCCAAGTTGATTTATAACACCATCAGCTAAAGTAATATTAAGTTCTTTAATCCATATACTTTTTTATACTATTGAAGTTATTTAATATTTTGATAAATAGCTTCACTCAAATATAAGTTTAAACCATAAGAAAATGTTTTAATCTCGGGAAATCAACCTATCTTATGATGTGCCATTTGATGTTGCAAAAATAAATTTACTACACTCTGAGTAAAATCAAATTTTTCGAGATTTTTAATAGAATTTTATTTTTATTTTGAGAAGATGAAATTCTACAGAAAATTAGAGAATTAGCTTGGAATTAAGAGTTTTAAAAATACTAAAGATTTAGATTTAAATGTTTAAGTTTGGCTTCGAGTAGAAATAATGAAATACTTTAAGGAAAATTACTGAGAATTATAATAAATAATATGACATTTTAGAAATATTTTTGAAGACTATTCATATTAAGAGTTGATAACTCAGAAATTTGCGTAATTTCAGGGTTTCAATTATTTAATAGAGTTACAATTGTCAGGGTTTTCAATTATTTACTAGAGTTGTATTTATGTTTGAAATGAAAATTCTGCTCAAAAAATACTCGGGACTGGATTAAAGTCCTATTAATTTAAAAATTGTTAGCATTGATCTCAGGAAATAAACACATTCTCTACACAAAATTAAAAAGAGTTATATTTCGTGTGCATATAGAATTTTTAAGCATATGCTTTGTAGAAAATATTGATCTATAAAGTTTCATAAACAAAATAAGCTAAATTCCTGAATATCATAAAAAAAAATCAATATAAATTAGGCTTCTGATATTATCAAAAAAGGTTGCTTGTATATGCTTTTAACTAGAGCTGAATATATAAATGCTATATTTAAATAGCAAATGCTTTACTCTTTATGAATATTAGTAAAATATTGGTGTTAATTAAGAATTTATTTATTATAGAGTATATTTTCTTATTTAAATTCATTTGCATAATTCTATATGAAGACTAAATCCCAATAACAAAAATGCTTATGGAAGAATCTACATACAATTTTGGATTTCTTATTAGTAATTTAGTATCAATAAACTATCATTTTTTAGTAGTAAGTGCTAAATGATTTTACTCAGTTAATAACTAGTTGAAGGCTTGCTGAAAGGTTTTCTTTAATCTTTTCGAGAACCTCTTTAGAATTCTTTTGGCTTTCTATTTTATCAATTAACTCAAGAAGCTTTTCATGAACTTTTCTAAGATTTAGCTTGTCTTGTTCAATTTTATTGATATTTATTTCGTTTTCCACTTTATTTTGATTTAAATGCTCTACTGCTACTTGAATCACTTCAACTAGGTTGTTAGCATTAGGAATCTTCTTCCATGAATCCTGAAGGTATTTTTCCATTTCCTGTAGCTCTTTCTCTTTCTGTAACAGCACTTCATGCTTTTTTTCAAGCATTTGCCTTGTAAGTTCTTCCCTCTTAATCTCTTCATGCTTAGTGCGATCTTTAGATCCTCCTTGATAGCGTTTATGAAGTCTTTCCAAGAGTTTTTTACGTTTATTTTCTTCTTGCGATGTTTCATTATCAAAAGTCTTAACAAGACTAGATAGCACTCTAGAATTCCTCACATTAGAGTCCAAAATAGCTTTTTCTGTCCTATATTTCGTTAGCTGAGTTTCCATCTGGTTAATCCTCATGGCTAATTTTGAATCATTATTTTCTAAGTACTGATCTTTCAAGTCTTTTAATTGAATTTCCAGTTCTTCTTTACTTAATTTACTAGGAGAAAACAGTTCATCAGCAGATGGAGCTTGAAACTCATTAACAGATGTGACCATTCTTGTTTCCCATTCATGTTTTTTTCTCTCAAAAGTACTTTTTCTATTAGCCAATTCAAGTTCCTTTTTTTCCAATTCAACTTTTCTATGTTCAAGACTTTTACTTAAAGCTTGAACTTCTTTATTTTTCTGCAAATAGCTATCCTTCAACGAGTCCAATTCTTCTAGTTGTGCTTCGAAATTTGCCCTTTCACGTTCAATTGCTTCATTTTTCCTTTTCTTATACTCTTGTTCAAGTTCCATTTTGATCTCTTTTTTTAAACGCACTGAATCAACTCCACATGCAGTACAAATTTCTTCTCCTTCTTGACTTATACTAAGTGCAGAGCTGCTATCATTTTTTTTTAGCTCTTCTATTTCTTTTTCAAGCTTCGCCATACGTTCAGCATCTGTTTGCCGCGCAATAAAACTAGCACTTATGCTATCCCCACTTTTGGCTAAAAAAAAACGATAAGGACCAAGGTTAAAATCTGTATTTTGACCACTCTTAGCCTTTTCCATTAAGTCTATAAGGTGTCCAATCTCTTGGTCAGTGTAATCGATCTTGATCATTCTTTTAAACTCTGTTGCGTAGAAATCTTCTACTGTCATTTGAAGCCTGTCTTGTTCTTGTAAAAGTTCTTCGATTTTGTTCTCGTATTCCTCTTTTAGATCGAATGATTCTGATTGTTCAGAAAAACTCTTCTCATTCCAGAAATCTGAAGGAGCGATCGATACCCGCGAGATTGAAGGGTCACGGATATGGTTTGACCCTTCAGTTATATCTTTTATTATGTATTGCAGTGCTGTATTTAGCCGATCTAGTTGTTCATCAACACCTTCTGTTTGAGGGTTCATATTTACAGATATTATAAGATAATAAACTAATCAAATCATTCATAATTTATCCATAAATAATCATACAGGAAAGTAATGAGATATTTATTTAAGTAAGAATATTTATATACTTATTTTTCTAAAATTTGACTCGGAGATAAGGCAAGCATAATTAGATATATTTTTTTGTTATTCTTTTACAACTTACTGAAATGGTTTTCATGATTTGTATTATAATGAGCAAGCAAAAATATGAAAGTAACTCTAACTACCAAAGCTCCTTAATGAAGAACTATTCATCTTCGATGTACTCACTTCTGAGCCAGAAAACAAGCGAAATAGAAAAAATACCTCTTAACCCAAATTTTTTAACTTTCAAAGACTCAAATATTGAAAAAAAATACTTCCAAACACTTTTTTGCAACCATGAATCTATAAAGAAGCCTTCAGATGAGTTTCGTTTAAATCTATTTGTGTTTTACAGCTTTTTTTCTTTTTATATTATAGCCACAGTCATTCAAGATCTGGTATTGTATGTCAATAATCAACTTTTTACTTACTACTATGTACTTAAAACAGTTTTATTAGGAATAACAATAACTGCCTCTTATACAGTTCTAAACGTTATGTTAAAGTCTCATTTTGCACTTAAAAATAGTATTAAGATTTTTAATGGGCTTGGGGTTTTAATTATATCCGCAGTAGTTCTAACTCATCCTCAAATTATGTCTTCAATTGTGAATTCTCCACAACCCCTACAATATACATCGCCTACAATGATTTTATTAGCTTTAATAATTCTTTTAAAGCGGTTATTATTTGAGAATTTTGGCTCAGTGCTTCTACTTTCAATGTATTCAGTTTTTTCTTTACTTTTATGCTTGATGATATGCAGTTTTGATAATATGGTCAAAGGGTTGTATGAAGTCTTTCTTTTATTTATATTTATGGTACTCATGTGTATTACTACTTATAAACATTCTTTGGCGGCTAGAGAATTGTTTTGGAAAAGTGAAGTAAAAACTAAACATTTGGATGAAGTGTCTGAAATAACAGAGTACAATGACCCAATGAATGCTAATTGCATAAACACAGAAATTGAATTATTGGTACTACTTTGTGCAAAAATAAAAAAAATCATCAAAGGCGCTCATGCTTTACTCATATTTAAAGATGTGAAGACGAAATTAAAAGTAGCCTTAAACGAACTTGATAATCTTAAAAAGAGAATAACCGGAGACATTTTTCGTCAAGCAGTGATATTAGAAAACAATGATCACTTAGATGAGCAAGATAAAACTTTTATAAGTCAAGTATTCATGCAAGTTTCTTACAAGCAATCCCAAGCTATGACAATTATAAGTCAAGTATTCATGCAAGTTTCTTATAAGCAATCCCAAGCTATGACAAAATATGCAACAATGAAAGAATTAACAGAAATGAGTCCTCGAATCCCATTTAACAGATATGGTGTTGAAGGTATAGATAAAATTCTAGATGCAATTGGAAACGACTGGAACTTGGATATTTGGTTTGTATATCAATCTACCGGTCATAGTATTTTTATAATAAGCAAGCATTTGTTTATGAAATGGGGCATATGCGAGGAATTCAAAATCCAAGATGAAATTTTTGACAAGTTCTTCAAAACAGTTGAAAAAGTAAATTTTATATAGAATTATCATCATAATCCTTACCATAATGCTTGCCATGCTGCTGATGTTCTTCACAATTTTTTTTATTTAGCAGTATATGGAGAGCTTTTTGAAAAAATGACACCATTAGAAACTTTAGGTAGCATAATTGCCGCTGGGGCACATGATATTGCCCATCCTGCACTTACAAACCGATTTTTAATCCACAATAAAGATGATATGGCTATTCAATATAATGATATCAGTGTATTAGAAAATATGCATGCATACACAGCATTTAACTTGCTAAATAAACCAGGTTGCAATATATTAGAATGCCTGACTATTGAAGAATGGTTTAAAATAAGGAAAATAATTATAACTTTAATTCTTGACACAGACATGTCAAGGCATTTTGAAATACTTGGACTGTTTCGAGCTAAAACTCTTTCAATTAAAAATTTTGAAATAGGTGCTATTGATAATAAGCAGATTATTTATTCTATGTGTTTGAAATGTGCAGATTTAGGACATAGTGCGAAATCAGTTGAGTTGCATCAAAAGTGGACTAATTTGATTTGTGAAGAATATTTCAGACAAGGAGATTTGGAAAAAGAACGAAAACAAGAAATTTCTATGTATTGTGATAGGTTTAATACAGATATACCTAAAAGCCAAGCGGGATTTTTGAAAAATATTTGCCTGCCTTTGTATGAGACTTGGTGTGCATTTATTGATTCAGAGATAATCAATACAATATGTGTGGAACAAATAAAAGATAACATTCAGAATTGGAATGAAAAGGCTAAGAGTTTAGTAGCCCACGAAAATGGGACAGCAAATAATCCTTGAGATATATGATTTTTAAGTAGAAACTAAGTAATTTTAAAAATTTTGCAGTTATTTATACGATGAATGATATCTAAAAACTATTATATAAAAATTCTCTAGTTAAAAAGAAATTAAACATGCTTGCTAATATTTAAAGAAAAACCAAGAAGCAGTTACCTGTGGTATGTCTATATCGAAAGAGAATAGTGGAGACTTTCAGTTTTTCTATACTTTTCTGTTTCAACTTGGAATAAATCAATAAAAGTAATAATTTATATGATATAGTATGTACATTCACTCACTATAAATAACATTTTTTAAACTTAATACTTATTACTTAACTATTGAAAAGTCCTTCAACAAAATCTCTAATATTAATTCTTCCAGAGTTATCACGATCAAAGTCTTTCATTAATACATCTATATCTTTTTCTTCCAATTTATCGCCTGAAGTGCACAGTGCTTTTTTTAAATCCTCATATGACAAATACTCTTCCTTATTCAAATCAAAGCTTTCAAAATATCCCATAACCTCATCTTTCGTTACCAAATTAGCATCTTTGCACTTATTAGCAATTTTTTCAAACTCTTTGAAGTCAATAAAGTTCCCATTCAATAGTTCAGCTCCATCCACATATTCTTTTATCTGAGATTCAGTAGGATTAAGCCCAGACGCTCTAAGTCCTTTCCCTAAACTACTTATAGGAATTGTCTTTGAGTCATTCTTATCAAGTACATTGAATACTTCTGATAGTTTTTCACTGAATTCCATATTAACTATTAACTTTTTGTTATAAGAATATAGGCGCTATAATTATCAATTTTGCAGTGTTGAAGCTGTTTGTATCCTTTTCCCATCCTGCCATTCACTTTCTTTGCAAATGCCATTAGAATTCGTGTATTTGCCTCGACCATGTTGTTTTCCATTTTTCCACTCACCCTCATACCTTCTTCCATCAGACCAAACAAAAATCCCAAACCCATGTTTTTTATCATTGAAATAGTCGCCTTCGTATTTACGCCCATCAGACCAAGTAAAAACTCCTGTTCCATGCATTTTGTTATCTCTCCACTGTCCGATAAATTTCCTACCATCACTCCAAGTATAAGTTCCTGACCCATGGATGTTATTAAACATAAAGTTTCCTTCATAAACACTTCCATCTGCCCACTCAAATTTACCAAAGCCATGCTTGAGACCATTTTCATAAACACCTTCATACTTCGCCCCATCAGGCCAAATCTCTTTTCCTAAACCATGTTGCTTGTCGTTTTCCCATGACCCTTCATACTTAGCCCCATCATTGTGTATATAAATACCTATGCCATTAGCTCTATCATTTTTCCACTCACCTTCATAAACATCGCCATTAGCATGTATTAATCGACCTTTACCACTTGCTTTATCATTTTCCCAATAACCTTCATATGAAGATCCATCATTCCAGTTCTGTGAACCCCTACCATGACGAAGATTATCTTTATTCCATTCACCTATATACACAGCTTGGTTTTCCATTAAAACCGGACCTTTTTTAAATACACTTTCTATTGGGATGTCTCGGTAAATAAAAGGTCCCAGTTTTGTCTGAATCATTTTTATTGCAGCGTTTGAGTAGTCAGGAACTTTGTTTGGTGGTATTTCTTGAAGTGTTGATCGTCTAGGTGGTATACTTGATGATGCGTGACTGTTATTCCCAATACTCCTACCTTTTTCTAGAAACTCCGAACCCTGTCTTTTTGATTTTCCGTGAATTTGTAAGTGAACAGTGTTAACTTTTTTGCGATCTAGGTAACCTCGAAGTATGGATTGTAATGATATTATATCCAATAGATCAACCCGCAGGTCTACTGAAAAGTCTTTTGCGTCAACTGTATTAATTTTGTAAGTGCTCTCAAGAGATTTAAACATGTTCTTGTCTATTTCTACAGCGTTTTTATCAGTGCTGATCTGTTTTTCATCTATATTTCCTCCATGTAAACACGAGCAATTGCTTCCCATATTATAATTTAAATTAGATTCTTATTTTAAATCAAGAAAATAAGAAAAAACAGGCAAATTCTCCATGTAATGATTAAGCAAAATGATTAAACCCAGAAAAATAAAATTGCATATCTTAGTAAAAAGTGATACGAAAATGGAATATTCATGACTTTTATAATAGATATGAAAAAAAATTAGGAGCTCAATTGTCCATTTAATTCATAGACTTATCAAGTAATGCTACGAGTTCAGCGTTGTGAACTGATAAATACCCAGTGGCCGCAGCAGCACTTGCTGGGCGGGACACAACAGAAACATCATGTTTACCTTGTCCGCCTAAAGAAGTGTTAATTCTTGTTTCAACATATTGCCAAGCACCAAGGTTCAAAGGTTCTTCTTGTACCCATTGGAACTCAGCTTTAGAATACTTCTTACCGATTTCTTGAACTTTTTCAAATGGAAAAGGAGCTAGTTGTTCGATTCTGCATATGGCGATGTTGTTGATTCCTCGTTTTTTCCTTTCTTCAATAAGGTCGTAATAAACTTGTCCACTACATAAAATGACTTTTCTAACTTCGCTAACATTGCTTCCATCAAAATTAGCATCATCATATACTCTTTTAACTCTATCATCAGCTAATTCTGCTAGATCTGAAACTGCGCTTTTATGTCTTAGTAAACGCTTTGGGCTCATGACTATTAGGGGCTTGCGAAATTCACGTTTGATTTGTCTGCGAAGGAAATGGAAATAATTGGCTGGGGTTGTAGGATTTGCTACTTGAATATTATTGAAGAAACATTGCTTATATTCTTTGATAATTTGGTCTGGAATTGTATATGGATCTTCGGATGAGGCTTGGAGGAATCTTCCTAGTCTTGCACAAGAATGCTCAGCACCCTGACCATCATAACCATGAGGTAGGAGGAGAACAAGACCTGATTCTTGTCCCCACTTAGCTTCAGCTGAGGTAATGAATTGATCAATAATAATCTGAGCACCATTGACAAAGTCCCCAAATTGAGCTTCCCACATCACTAGGCTGTTGGGGTTAGCAAGGGTGTATCCATGCTCAAAGCCTAGAACTGCGTATTCGGATAAGTGAGAGTTCGCAGCTGTGAAGCTTCCTTGATTTAGAGAGAGATGGTTAAGTGGAATATACTTCTTTCTATCAACAACTTGATCATGAATTACCGAATGTCTATGCGAAAAAGTTCCACGCTGTACATCCTGTCCACTAATTCTCACATCCATCTTTTCCTCAGACATTATAGTTGCCCACGCTAAAGCTTCTGCTGTGGCCCAATCAATTCCAGATCCTTTTTCAATAGTATTTAATCTATTCTGATAAATCTTCGTAATCTGAGGATGTGGTTTTAAGTCTTTAGGTAAAGAATGCAGTTTAACTCCTAATTCCTGTAACTTAGGAACCTCAATCCCAGTTCTAAACACATCACTAATTCCTTCACGTTCATGAGTTTTGATTTCAGTCTTAGTTTCTGACTTTAGTTTAACCATTGCAAACATTTTTTCATATCCATCAATAATACTTCTTTTTATACTATTTACTGAATCTTCATCTAAGATTTTTTGGTCAATAAGCTCTTTAGTGTATTTTTGCAAAATAGATGTGTGTTTTTGTATAAGCTGATACATTTTAGGATTAGTGAAAAGTGGTTCATCAAGTTCATTATGTCCATAACGACGATAGCCAATGATATCAATGAAAACTCCTCCTCTAAACTCAGATCTCCAGTCAGCAGCTAATCTTGAAACAAAGTCAACTTCTTCAGGGCAGTCACCGTTAACGTGGAAAATAGGAGCACCAATAGCTTTAGCGATTTCTGTTGGGAATTGTCCTGATCTAGCTTCTCTTGGTGTGGTTGTAAAGCCAATTTGATTATTGATAACCATATGTACAACACCTCCTGTACTATAATCAAATAAATCTTCCATTTGCATTGTTTCATATACTACACCTTGACCAGCTAAAGCAGCATCTCCATGTAGAACTATAGCCATAGTTCTAGATCTGTTTAATTGCTTATTTTGAATAGCTCTTGCAGTCCCTACAACTACTGGGTCAACAGCTTCTAAGTGAGAAGGATTTGCTAAAAGCCTTATAGTTACTGTTCTACCTTTAATCTCTTTGACCATAGTCTGCCCAAGATGATATTTTACATCACCTTCTTCTACTTGTCTATACCCAATTCCATAGAAAAGCCCAAACATTTCTTCAAGAGAAGTTTCTAATATATTAGCCATAACATTAAGCCTTCCTCTATGTGGCATACCAATAACAAAATTGTCAACACCATTTTCTATTGCTCTATCAATCAAAGAGTGTAATGCTAAAACTGCAGTCTCAGAACCATCCATACCAAACCGTTTATGGGTAGAAAATTTCTTGTGGAAGAAGTCTTCAAGTAGTTCAGCCTGAGCAACTTTGGTGAAAATTTCGATTTTTCTCTCTTTAGAATTAGAGAAAAGTTCATCACTTTCTATACGTTCTTTAATCCAATTGCATTCATCACGAAAAGGTATGTGCATGAACTCAAAGCCAATTTTCCCTGTATAGACTTCGCGGCATCTTTCTATTAAATCTCTAAGCTTCCATTTACCTCTATGGGGTCCATCAGTTTTCATGAATCCAGTTATCAAATCACTACCAATGTCAAACTCTCTATCCATGTCTTGCTCAGTGAATTTGTAGTTTTCCATACGAATAATCCCTGGGATTCTCACTTCGGCTTGATTAGAAATGACATGTTCTGTGAGCTTCAAAGGATCAAGATCAGCAATTAGGCATCCATATCTTTGAAACCCTTGAAGAAGAAGCTGAACTTTAAGGACATCGGAAACATAAGAAGAAGTCCCATCTTTTTCCCCTAGTTCAAGCTTGGTGAAGTCAGGGGCTATGAAAGCTTGACTTTGACCTGCGTCTGTGGCAGAAAAAAAGGCTTGCCAGGATGGGTGGATTGATGAAGGGTTACTTAACCAGCGCTCATGAAGCTGCTCGATGTATAAAGCATTAGTTGTTGAGTAGAAATTGTCCGAATAACAGCGAGTTGGGAATTTGCAAAGTTTGGTGACTCCTCTCCACATTATTATTATTGGCAATGGAGTGGTAAAAGCTTGCTAGAAAAAAGCTGAAGGAAAATTCGAAATATTTGTATGTAGGATTGCTTGGGGTTAGGATTTTGAGAGTTTAGGGGTTTTGTATTAAATTATAGTTTGATACAGAAATTTATATGTTGGATTAAAGGAAAAAATATGAGTATTTGATGTATATAATTAGTTGGGTAGGATTGATGAAGGGAAATTATATAAAAAATGTACTTTTAGATGAATACATTGAAATTCATTTTTAGTAGATAAATTCATCATTTTACTAAATGCTAACTGTTTACTACTTTAATTTGGATATTATTTATAGATTTTTATCAATGCTGAGTAATTTTATATATTTTATAATGAGATTTCTAGGTTTTAATAATTTGCTAATGATTTGGTGACTTTAATTTATTGAAATTTTTCATACTTTTCCGCCTTTGTATTGTCTAAAATTAAATTTTTAAATAATAAATAAATATAGTTTGTGAGCCTCACTAAGCCATAAATTAAGTTTATATTATGATTATTTTATACAAAAATCGCTAACAAATAAATTTACTATAGTTTGTAGTTCTCATGAGAATGACATTAAAATTTCAGTTAATAATTAATGAACAAAAAGTTAATTTGCAATTCATTAAAGTTTCTTCTGATTAACTTTAATTTCAAGCTTTTGATTTATTGCAAAACTATTTCATAATATTTTTCTTATAAATTAAATCCTCTAAAAATTTCACTCTAACCTTATCAACCTTCCCTATATAGCTATCTAAATATTTTTTTTGCTTTTAAACGCAATTAATCATTATTTAATTGCATATTATTTCATAGTAATAGATAAAACTACAGGTATAAAGCTTATATTANGTTTCATAGTAATAGCTAAAACTACAGGTATCAAGTTTATATTATTATCAAAAAATCTAAGCTCTATAATGTCAGGCGAAAGTAATCAGCCACAATCAGCNATTTCATAGTAATAGATAAAACTACAGGTATAAAGCTTATATTATTATCAAAAAATCTAAGCTCTATAATGTCAGGCGAAAGTAATCAGCCACAATCAGCACCAAAAGAGACAGATATAGGTGACTACACTATAAGCAAAACTATTGGTGAAGGAACATTTGGTAAAGTCAAGCTTGGTTTCCACAAGATGACTGGCGAAAAAGTAGCGATTAAAATTCTTGAAAAAAATAGAATTATTGATGTAGCTGATATCGAAAGAGTATCTAGAGAAATCCACATCTTAAAACTAATAAGACATCCTAATATTATCCAACTCTACGAAGTATCCGATATTTAGATTATAGAAACGCCTTCAAGACTGTATTTAATCATGGAATATGCGAGTTCTGGAGAACTATTTGACTATATCGTAGCTCAAACTCGCATAAAAGAACAAGAAGCTTGTAAAATATTCCAGCAGGTCATAGCAGGTATTGAATACATTCACAAATTAAACGTTGTGCATCGTGACCTAAAGCCTGAAAACCTTCTTTTAGATCATAATCATGATATCAAAATAGTAGATTTCGGCCTTTCAAATACCTATAACAAAAATGAACTACTAAAGACAGCTTGTGGTTCACCATGTTATGCCGCTCCTGAAATGATTGCAGGTAAGGATTACTCTGGTCGTAAAGTCGATATTTGGAGTTCAGGGGTGATTTTGTTTGCGATGATTTGTGGATATCTACCTTTTGAAGACCCTAAAACAAGCAAATTGTATAAAAAAATCCTCAAAGGCGTTTACACAGCCCCTAATTACATTTCGGAAAGCGCGAAAGATTTGATTAAAAACATTTTGAGGACTGACCCAGACCAGCGTTATACAATAGATGAAATTAAGAATCATGAATGGTTTAACCAGATCAAACAAGAAATAAACAGTGGGATACTTGTTGGCTATCAAAATATCCAAGTAGACAATATAATTTTAAGCAAGCTTGAAAATCATAAAATCGATCTTGACTATGCCAAAAAGTGTATTGAAGCAAATAAACATAATAGTGTGTCTACTGGATATTACTTATTACTAAAAAAACATATAAGGAATGGTGGAACTTCAGTCGCTAGTTATTCTAAAACTAATGACTTAGAAACCACAAGAATTAAATCCCATAATAGGGTCTATAGTTTAAATGTGTCTCAAGATACAATTCCTTTATACAGATTAAGTCATGATAAAATTTTAACCCCTGGACCTAAAAAACTTTTTGAATATATCAAATCGCCTAAACATTCTTCTAGCCCAAGGATCTTACAAAATGGATATCATGGAAGGAATTTATCGCAAATTGTTGAAAGAAATCCTTCACCTCGACAGTTATTTTATGCTAATGAAAGGAAAAAATCAAAAGGGACTAATAAATACTTGTCTACACCTAGACCACCAAGTAGGGAACAGTTTAAGTTTATGAGGATAAAGAGAGTTGGAGATAGAGTGAATGCAAGGAAAGATACTTTTCTTAATGGTAGACCGACTATAAATCTTAGAAGCCTTACTGCTGCTGAAGAAAAAAATACTTTGAAGCCTATTAAGATCCGCAGAGAACTTTATTTGAATCTTAGAAGCCTTACTGCTGCTGAAGAAAAAAATACTTTGAAGCCTATTAAGATCCGCAGAGAACTTTATTTGAAATAGTTTAGCTATTAATTACTTATAAATATTAAATAGTGATTTGAGATATGAAATTAAGATATAAATCTGATATACAATACACATTTAATAAGCGCATCTGATCTAAAAATACTATGCTAATCCAACCACCCACACCTAATATCTAAAATCAAATCAAAAAATAAAATTCTAGATTGCATATTGTATATAATATGGAAAAACTAAATAACTTTACAGTCCTTCAGCCAAACAACGTGAATCGGAAAATGTATGACAAAGGCATCATCGGAGATGGGACAAGCGCAGTTCAATCAGTACGTTTCGACCCACAGGACAAATACTTAGCTGTAGGATGTGAAGATGGAAGCATAAAAATCTTCAACGTTAGTAACAGCAAGTTGGTCTATACACTAAATCAACGAAGAAATGACGGTAGCGGTGAAGAAGAAAAGCGTCCAAGCACATGCATTCGTTGGAGACCTACAGGAGCTTCAGCCCGGACAAAAAATGTCCTTATATCAGTCCACGCTGATGGAAGTGTTCAGCATTGGCATACAACCTCTGGTAAGAGTTTGCATAAGTTATATTCAAACCACAATCAACTTTATTGTGCTGATTTTAGCCCAGATGGACGATTTTTTGCTACTGCAGGACGTGACTTAATAGTCCGGGTATATGATGAGACAACAAAAGCTGTAGTAACTGAGTTTCAACCAGGAGGAGCAGGTTCTCCAGGGCATAGTAATAGGATTTTTTCAGTCAAGTATAACATACAAGAACCAAATATTCTTATAAGTGGTGGCTGGGATAATACAATTCAAATTTGGGATATGCGTGAAGGATGTGCTGTAAGGGCAATTTTTGGTCCTCATGTTTGTGGAGACTCTCTTGATGTTAGGGATAATGTGATTCTTGCTGGTTCTTGGCGTGATAAAGAACAGCTTCAGATTTTTTATCAGGGAAGTGGGGAACTCATAAATACTATTGATTGGGATGGAGGGGTCGGAATTAAACGTTCCGCTGAGCCTTGCCAGGTTTATGCTGCGCAGTACAGCAAACATGATGTTGGGGAAATGATCCTTGCTGGAGGAAGTAAAAGCAATGAAGCCCGGGCTTTTGACACGATGAACTATAATAAACCTTTTGCAGCTATTATGGATATGCCAGGTCCAGTTTTCTCGGTAGACTTCTCGCATAATGGCGCACTTGCTGCTTTGGGTTGTGCAGATGGCTATATACGGCTATTAACAATTAGTAAAACAGTCTAAATCATTACTTCAATTCTGATTGTCTTAGAAATAAATGGAAAGGCGAGATACATAAAATCTTTGCAATTGAAAGTTATGGAAAATTATTACAGACCTGACTTTTCAGAAAGTATTTTTGCAAAAGAGTGAGCATGAAGTCAATTATTTTAATCCTGAAGCTTTTAAGAACTTTAGAGAAGACATTCTTTGTGAGCCTGAACTACGATATAATTATGGCTTGGATGATATAATTTCTGATCAAATGATTTATGTTGCTAGTGCGGATCTCTCACAAATATCTGAGGATGAAAATGCTTTATTAAATACAATAAGAAGCTTAAAGAAAAAATTTAGAAGCTGTTACTAAGAGAAATGCATCTATCAAAAATTTTGAAAATCAAGCCAAAGCTAATTTAATGTAGCAGTTTATGGATAGAGTTAAAAAATCAAGAAGCATGATTCGGATGAAAAAAAGGCTTAAGAAAAGGACTGAAATATTAGAACCAGATTTGATGAAGCTAAAAAAAAATTAAATCCATTTTGTCAACTAAAAAGATATGCAGAATTGCACATTGGTAAGTTTAAAGAAAAGAATAACTTGGAAATTATTGCCATGGCAAAAGCTAAAAAGTGACTTTTCATCAGAATTGAATTGTGCAGAGTAATTAAAGATAAACTACCATATTAATATCACTATGAGATCAGCTAGGAGGGACAGGCTTGAGTTTTCAAAAAAAGTATAACAAAAGTAATTATGCATAGAGGTACATACTATAATAACTGTTTGCGTTTTAAAGAAACATTAGAGTCTGATATCCCTCCATATTCTAGTTATTTCATCAATTTGCATATTTTTTGAGCTTTATCTACTTAAAAATCGCATAGTTAAATTTGATAAATCTGTTACTTATAGCTACTTTCCTCTTATGAATTCAAACTTCTAAGTCTCTGAAGGAAGATATAAAGGGCAATAATTGAGTAGTCTACAAATCGTTTTAAGCTTGCTGATAATGAAAATCAATAAGGTTATAGATTAAATATATTAGATAGTTTTATCAGTAAGCATAATATTTCAAATAGTTCGTATTTATATCATAATAAAAGACTTTTTTTCTAAAGCTAATTATTTCTTTCCTTTAGGTTCTTTAGGTGGTTTTTTATCCTCGTCTTTTACCTTTTTTTCTTCATCTTTTCCTTTCTTTTCCTCTTCCTTTCTTGAAGATTTCTTTTCTTCTTCTTTCTTTATACTTTTCTCTTCTTTCTTTCCACTTTTTTCTTCTTTCTTCCCACTTTCATCCTTCTTTAAGTTCTTTTCTTCTTCTTTTCTTCCACTCTTTTCCTCTTTCTTCCCACTTCTTTCTTCATCCTTCTTTAAGCTCTTTTCTTCTTCTTTTCTCCCACTTTTTTCCTCTTTCTTTGCAGGTTTCTCATCTTCTTTAACTTTTCCTTTCTTTTCTTCTTGCTTAAGACCTTTCCTGTCTTCATCTTCAAATTTGTTTTTATCTTTCACTTTACTATCATCTTTAACCTTTGTATCATCTTTCGGTTTTTGCTTATCTTCCTTACGTTTAATTGGTTTATCTTCATTTTTGGTAAGTTCCTGTTCTCTAGTTTCAATCTCTTTAACTTTTCTAGTTGGAGAAGTTTCTTGAGGAATTTTCTGCTTTGTTTGCCTTTGTTTTGCCTTCCACTTTTTTTCAAATTTAAGAACCATTAAGGCTGAGAATTCATAGAGGTCTCCAGTTGGAAGCCCATGCTCACATAAGCTTGTCAGTAGGTCTACTTAGAACTTACACTCATAAGCCTGGACAAGGCCTGTACTTTCCAAAAAGTTAAGGGCTTTGTTAGATCCTTTATCTTCCATTTATAACTGATATTAGTTGGGAACTAAATAATACATTTCTAGGTAAAAGTTTACAATTTATAAAGTATTAAGTAAAATAGGTTATAATTTTATTTATTTTAAAGTATGCTGATTTTAATTTCTTACAATTAGTAACACTTCCAAATAGTTTAATATGATATCCAATATGTTTTGAAATTTATTTGATATTTTTACAACAAATGTTAGAGTTTCCTGAAAATTATTAACTCCAAAATAATTTAAAACTTCATTTTTATGATAAACTCCTGCTTAAGCATTTATGAAGATTTTACCATGTAAATCTTTTTTTAGATATCTTAAGCTTTTAGATATTAATTAACTTAGTTAAGCATCACTAAAGGTTTTCAATATATATATTTTTGCATTAAATAGATGAAATAAGTAGTCATTTACCAAAAAATATCAAAAGCATCAAGCCATTTATACCTATAATTAA